>JAUZST010038037.1:0-27434 GCA_034779995.1 Parotocinclus haroldoi | reverse complement strand
CAGCTACTCATCTAACAGCAACGTTTTTCTAGAGTAGTCCTTGTGTTTTTTAATGCAGATTCAGGCACACGACTCTATTGAGTGGTATTAGTTCAGTGGCAGACAGGGCTAAGCTGAGGTCCAGGGGTGACTGTTCAGCTGACCCGTGCTCAGTAATGACGGCTCTGCCGCCACCATAAATTGGGAGCGAGACGCTCATTAGCTGAAAAAAATCTTATTCGGGATTGTGTCTTCAATAGCTGCGCCTGCCAGCCAAAACGAAAATGATGGACTCACAGGTTGCAAATGAATCTCCAGCTTGTGGAATGGCGCTTTGCATAAGCATCCCGAAACAACAGGACATGCTATTGGTCCACGCAGCTAGTTTGTTTGTTTGAGCAGTTTGACTGTGGATTTCGTCCATTTAGTAGGAATTAAATATGTAGTGAAACTATTGAGGATTATCTGAATATCTGAATTAGCACTAATAAATGTTTATGCCGTCGCAATGTAAAGCCACGATCTAATATGGATGCAGGTTTATTTTATTATGGAAGATCAGGTAACGCACATCTCCTAAATTCTATGATCGTTCTAGTGTAAAATATACTGCAGAAAAAAACAGTGCGCAATTTTGGACACTTCCAATAGACTCCAACGCGTGCTGGGTTTTTTTTCTTTTATAAGTTACTTTTTTAATTGAAATGTGTCATATTTACGTTTTATTTTCGAATAGAGATTGTGTAATTTATTTGTTTAATTTAGACATATGTTAATTGGTGTTCAAACATTTGCTTTTGGAAAATACATACCAGTAAACCTGAGCTAAAATTAAACATCCTCTGTGGTCGACCAAACCCCAACTACCTATTATTACTTAATAACTTACCCAGTGGTTCATAGACTGATTGCGACTGAATGCTAAATATCTTCTTTTTGGACACTACATGTGCAGGATGTCCCGTTAAACCCCTATGTATAGGCTGTGCACACATGCACATATTAAGAAGGTCTCGTGAAGATCCCAAAGCAGCGTATCACTTATTTCTTTAATAAACAGTAGCCTAATATACGTGTTTGGAGAATGGAAATTGGCCTATTTAAAATCAGTGCTATTCAGGCTCCTTCCCCCGTTGCCCGAGGGCCTCGGAGTGCTGGTCCTCGTGTCTGTCTAATTGGTATCGTCAGGAATTCCTGCTATTGACCAACCGAGCTCTGGGGGGTGGTTTGGTTATAACAGACAGGCCTCCTATCGGCCGTGTGCATGGGACTCAGCGTGATTTCGACCTGTAAACTACAGGAGCCATTATACAGGGACCTAAAAGTTGGATCTGAGGACAACCGATATAATAAACCAAGCACAAATAACGTTACTCTAAACCAAGATGGATATAAGATCTATACGTCTACATTTAAAAGATATAGGCATCCCAGAATCGTATATGTGCCAGAATCGATTTATTTTCTATGGTCTATATCCAAGTACCTGAACTACCTCTGCCCTCTCCTTCTCGAAAAATAAAAAATAAAAAAAATTGTAGCCTGCTGTCATAATGAACAATATGACATAAAGCATGTAATTTAATTTCTGCATCCCATTTGCCATTCATTAACTGACCATTACGGCTTTGTTGAAAGCATGGTATTTCAATAACTGTTATTTGTACCAATAAATCATTAGCATTATTTTATCATTACAATTATTACCAGTCTTTAATTGCGCACGTTGTACTCTGCAAACGTATTAAATGACCCATAGAGGGCAGCACTGTTTATCAGATTTTGAGCAGCACCCACAGTGACGATCCTGTACGTGTGTGTAGCTAAAGTAAAAAAAAAAAAATCTGTCCCGCAAACATCAGGTGCATAGGGGCAATAAGCTCCAGCTGGCTTTCCAAAAGATCAAGAGGAAGACGAGATGGAATGAAAGTCTATGTTTTCCGTTTCCAGGTATCATCAAATTTTAAGGAGGGTAATATAACAAGGATTGTTGATTACCACGGCCATAATAACCACTAAAAATGCGGTGAAAGATCGAAAAGGGGCATTGCTAGATCACCGTGTAAACAAACCAAAACATAATCAAATAATTGCAATGCTTTGAAATAAATAATGTATTTCTCGTATTCTTTTTTGATTGCATTACACGGGCATCAGCATCCGGATTCACGTTTCGGTTAATTAATGGGCTAATGATTTAGGTTACGTTTCATATAAGAATCTGCCTTTCATAAATTTAGCTATAATGCTCGTTACGTTTTCCTACCTGAAAAGGAAATTATTTCATTCAATATTGCCTTGATCAGCAAATCAAGATTTTGGTGAATGAATAAGCTTAACGTTTTCACGTGTAAATACAGATTTTTTTAAAAAATGATTTGGCCTAAATATTGAGAACAAAAAACAAAACAAAAGAAAAGTCATTATTCTTTTTAAAAAGATACTTTTATGTGAAGTTACTTTTAAGCTGATACAGATTGCAGCACCATGGAGAGCGGCAGCGCGCGGTTATTATTATGATTATTAAATGTGAAAAAAAACATAACCGATATTAAATACTAGACTGTTTTATTCTCTTACTGCATCGAATGCATCCACGTACACGACTAGAAATCCATTATTTCAGCCTACAATATTTAATTAATATAATACGTTTTAAGTTATACGCATGGGACTCAATGTGTTTCCTCATCACACATTCCTGAGAAAGATTCAAAGATCAAACTGGTCAAATGAGCGTGGCGGACCTCCCCCCCCCCTAATTCGGCATTAGAATAAATATTTCTCCATTTGCGCTCACGACATTATACAACTGTCTCAAACAAGACAAACGCGCGGAGATCAAACGGTGCGTTTCTGTGTGCAGAAGACCCCCATCATGGAACAGCATTAGTGAATCAGCCAACCTTGGATTGGAGGTTGAACAAACTCGGTCAACAGTCTGAAATCTAGAGGCGTTTAAAACATTTTGGTTTGAAGCCTTGAAATAAAGGATGTGTCACATTGATGTGTAGCCAAACGTGAACGTGAGAACGACGTGACTTTTTGTCTGATCGTGACAAGGGTCCAATTGTAATGCATCATGGGATGTCAAACATTTGCGCGTGCTTTTTTTTTTTTTTTTTTTTTACCCCGGTGCTAAAAACAATATGTTCTACCACCAGAGTCAGTGACCAGCAAACAAAAACTGTTTCTCTGATGCCTCTGTACATACAGGAATCCCACACACTGTAAAATGTTACAAGTGTTAAGGTTTTTTTTTTTTTTTTTTTTACATTTTATTGTAATATATTGGCACATATCCACATATAATCACTTATTTTTAATGGCTAGTCCCTTTGTACACACTCACAAATAAATACATATTAGGTTGTAAATTTTGTAAATAAAATATGACTTCTATTTTATATGGTTCTATTTTCTTATTTATTTTGAGAAGTCAGTCAAGTTACTGATGCTTCTGAGCTTCCAATAAAAATCGAACTGTCCAAAATAGTCCCAATCGTTTATTGCTGAGCAAAAGGCCCGTGTTTTGGGGCGTGACTCCGAATGACACGTTCAAAGCCATTTGTCCAATGAGTGCAATTTTTGTCCCATTCAAAACAGTGAGCACGCTAAAACACCGTAAACACGCAAAGATCAGTTCAGATCTCCACGAGTGTCTATTAGATCTGTGTGTGGGGATTCAGGGCATTCAGTTTGCTTATGCACGCTGCTGTTCACTGTAAGGAGATTTAGTTTCATTAAGAGACAGTGCAACACTGCATTGAGATATTTAATAATTGAATTACTAAATATTCCACCAAGATGAATTAATAGTAAAGACACTTACAAATGTAATGGACGCCAGTGGTCCACTCTTAAAGCAGTGGACTGTCTCAAGTCCAAACAGAGAGAAAGGAGACAAGTAAAATAATATACTCGTTTAAATTAATTTGTAATGTGTCATCTATGATTGGCTATAATTACGCAAATGACAGTTACTTATTACGTTAAACTATTATAAATTATTATTACTTTTTATTACTATTATAAACTTGTTGGATATCCAGTGACAAAGAATAAGTGACAAAGGGATGTAGCCTATATGCTTACAGTGATTTTATTGTCATCAGTGGTTGTGGGTTCTACGTTGCTGCAGCAGCAGGGAGCACACAGAGGACGCCACACTAGCCAAAGGCCACACGCACAAAGCTTGACTCATTCTGATATTTGCAGAGGTTCACTAGGGTTTTTTGGTCCCCCGTGCTGCAGTGACGCACAACATTCACGATTTGACCCCTCACTCGAAGTGCGCTGTTGGTCAATCTGCATTATATCCGTGCTTTGACCATCTCGGTGACTAATTGAGATGTGCCTCTCTGGAGGCTATAGTGATAAAGCATCGTCATACCCTTTGTGCGCTCCCTGCAAAGTTAGATACAAATATTTGTTTCCATCAAATATGCAGTATTGTTCTTGCGGAAATTACGGCGCCATTATTATTTCTTTTTTTAGTTCTCAGAATTTGCCGTACATTGAATCTGACTTTTGCTTTTTCCTGTTATTGTCCATTTATAGAGCTGTCTCCTGCCCAGCACGACTGTAAAGTTGGCGAGTTCCGATTTTGCATCCTCCCATACATGAATTATTTCACTTCTCTCCCACACTGGAAGAAAACAGGTCCCTTTTTTTTAACCATAAATGATTCATTTAATGTCCTCCGCACAATGCTAAGTCTTTATTTAGTCTTTTTTGTGTAAAGAATGGCTAGTTATTAAAGTTTCTGCAAGCAGAAAGGGTTCAAGTAACAATACACCCTTACATTTTTTGGCTAGATATTAGTATGGAGGAACTTTGGTATGTAAAGTCCTCTGAAAAAAAAAACTAAACAAGTGAAGACGTGTCGCGTGAGCCTGCTCTCCGTATGCTGAACGAAGTGAGCGCATTCGCTTTGCAGACATTTACCTCTTAAGTCACTTGGTTTCACATTTTAGGCGTTATGACGTTTGTTGAATGGGAGCGCGCACTCGGCTCGACCAATCGTTACAGTGACTCTGTCCGCTCTCAGTGGTTCAGGTCTCCCCGTGATGCGGGCTTGGCGTGTGATGTAATTTCTCCACACGTATAAATATCGCCGAGCAGGCAAAACGCTCAGCATGGCTGAGTTTCTCTGAATAGACGTGGTTAAACACTTGCGGACTTGCAAACTCGAGTGTGATTCAGGCGCCCGCGCTGTCCAAGCGAGCCCGACTTTATGTCGCTCAACAGGACGAGCCGTGGCTTCGCCTCTGCGTAAGCGTTTTTGCTTTTTTGGAAGTGTTGGGGTTTTTTTTCGGGAGGCAAGGGGGGTCAGTGGACACCAAAATAGACAAAGACTGTATTTTTAGCGTATTTTAACTCCGTGCGGCTCAGGAGGATGAGTGCACAGTCGGTCCTCTTGCCGTTGCTGGTGTTGGGACTTATGGCGAGCACGATGCGATGCGCACCTCTCCCCGTAGAGAGACTCTGGGAGACTCTTTACTCGAGGTCTTTGGCCCGGATCCCCGGGGAGAAGCGAGAAGTCGGGCAGGACAGCGAATATCTCACGGGCATTAAAAGACTGCGGCGCCTCTACTGCAACGTGGGCATTGGGTTTCATCTCCAAGTATTACCTGATGGTAGGATTACTGGGGTGCACAACGAAAACCGTTACAGTAAGTTTAATCATATATAGACCTGTTTTATGCTTAGGATATATCGAGCTACTTTAATTCGCTCTGCTTGAACCAGGAGATTTAGGACATATATGTTCGTTTAACGTAGCAATGTAATATTTACGGCAGCATAACAGGGATTATAAGTACATACAAAAAAGATTTGATTTAGAGTCTCCACAGTGATGCAAAGTTTCTATGTACCCAATGACCTGGTAAGCTTTACTTCGTTGTGTTATTTCTGTTTAAGCAATGCACTGAGAGAATATTATATTATAATCTATAATTAATGCGCATTGGTTCCTATATCGCGTCTCGTTTTAAAACAAAACGAACTCAACATCTGGGTCCCTTGATTTCTTTCTAAACCCCAATAATGGCATGCAGGTATTGTAAGTGGAGATGGGTCGGACCCTAGCCAACATCTTAGGCCCGTCTCACAGTTAGTGCAGAGATAAAACCCACCTGTTTGTTACGGCAGATTATCTCAATGCCTCGTGTGCGTCTAATTAATGGCCAACCCAGCTTAAGGTGTGTAAGACCACAGAGACAGGGTATAATAAGTGTATGTCTGCTATTAAAGCATGTGACTGCAGGTGCCCCAGCAGTAATAGAGAAGCGAGACAGGGCCCTGTGTTTGCAACGTTGGTACAGAAAAATGTTTTGTGTCCACATGCACTATTTTAAGACATGGCATACACTGAAACGGGGTTACATACATGTTTTTATGACATACGCTGGCGTATGCTCTTGCGTAGTCTTACTAGGGCCATGTTCTAAGTGAGGACGCAATGGAAAGGCAAAAATGTACAAAACGTTTGTGTGTCTGCATTGTGTAAGAGCAATGCAGACTACACATCCTAGTGGGGTTAGGTTTCAACTATGTAAGTAAACATTAAAATGACCATGGGGTAATTGCGAATATCCTGTGATGGTACAAAAGTCAAGTGTATGATGCAAGTGTTTGAGAGACGCTGCATGGGCGGAAAGGTGAATTTCCTCCAAGAAGGATGCTGTAGGGACCTAACATGTAAACAATTCCATCACTTTACAAATACAATCATCCTGGGCAGTGACCCGATATGGCTACTGATATGAGTCCACCAAGGTCATGTGTGTTCTTTGTTCGTCGCAGGTCTTCTTGAGATATCTCCGGTAGAGCGCGGAGTCGTGACACTGTACGGCGTCCGGAGCGAGCTATTCGTGGCCATGAACAGCAAGGGGAAGCTTTACGGATCTGTGAGTGCAACTAGATGATTTACGGCCGTTTTCCGGCTGTAGATTTGCTTATCAGGGCCTGGTGACACGTCACCTTGTTCTTGAGTTATAGCCAATAGCTACAGCAAAGCAGCCCCCTTCCTATCTTAAGATCGTTCATAGTGTTGTTTTGAGTTTTGGGCCCAGAAAAAAAACCCCATCATGAACTCGAACACGCCATCCTGAGCATTACCGACCAGAACGACTACCTACTGTCCTGCTCAAGGCTCAAATTGAATTGGCCAAAGAGTGGCGCACCCACAATGGGTGTATAACCCATACACACCCCAGCCAGCCTATTCCACACCCAAAAAAGGCAGACAAGCACTCGTTTAACCCATGTTTAGTCTCAGATTGAGTTATGTCACAAACATAACGTAATGAATGAATTTTATATCTACCAAGGCATAGCTCCATATACTGTAAGCAAACTATTATGTCTATTTGATTTCCAGAAATCCCCAAATCCCCGTGTCTGAGACTGTTCAAGATGCCCATGCAACACACATCTCTCCCATTGGTTGGAGGGTTTATAGTTACTTAATAAGCCGCTTGGAAATCTGCCTTTATCTGTTGCTGATTGGTTTGCGTATGCATCTGCAAGTTTTAGATGAACAAAAATGTTTCTTCAGACAAATTTAGAGAGACACGCAGTTTCGGGTAAAATAAACAACAGCATATTTATTTCACCAGGCGCAGTACACAGACGAGTGCAAATTTAGAGAGACTCTCCTGGCAAACAACTACAACGCGTATGAATCTATCGCATACCCAGGCATGTACATCGGACTGAGCAGGACAGGCAAGACAAAAAAAGGAAACCGGGTGTCAACAGCCATGACGGTGACACATTTCTTGCCGAGAATCTAAACGGACATTCACTGTAGAGCACAACAGGAGGCAAGGCGGTGGAGGACGATGCACTTTCTACAGAGCTTACACACGAGGTCAAGTGTATCGCATGATTATTATGATTAATATGTATATTGGTCTATTTATAATCGTTTCGTTTTATATTTCATCTAAACAGCCTCTTTCTATGTGCGAAGACGTTTAATTTATTTGTTTGTTTGTTTATTTATCCTTTCTGCTGCTACCGAATGTTTATTCCTACAAATGTACAACATGGTTTTTGCACTGTTTTGTTTTAGAATAACGTTTTGATTGAGTAATAGTGGATATCTATCTTCCTGGGGAAAGTTTAGACTATATACGCCCAAACCAGAATACTACTGTACCAAACAGCTGACAGAAGCACGGGCGTCATGCTGGTACTACCTTGCCACACCATGATCACGAGCTATTTAGTATACTGCTGTATTATAGTAGTATACTAGTAGTCCAGTGGTGAGAGCATGCATGTGCAAAATCAGAACAAACCCAACAATGGCTTATTTGGTCAATAATTATGATTCACTATCAAAGTCTGTGAACTACTGCGTGATGACTGGAGGAATTTTTACACTGTATTTTTTTTTCAAAATGCTGGAGATCCAATACTGATATTACTGTAGTTAATGGTCCTGTTGGCCAAAAGACTTGTTTCAGTCATTTAGCACACACCTAAGCCAACCTATGCCAGGGCCCTCAATGTGTGTGTGTGTGTGTGTTCCCCCAAATCAGTGAATCTTAGACATTATCATTGCCTTAAAAATATACTTTGAACAACAGACATGCTTTTGCATTTGCGAGTGTTTCCCAAAAGCGCTTATTTCAGTCAGGAATTTTTGAAGTAGGTTAAAGATAAGATTAATGGACTCAGTAGGTGACTCTGCCCAAACACCAAGCATTGCAAATCCAATATTAGGTCATTTTCACTGCTTCTTATGCATGGATAAAACAAAATCATAATTACCATTAAACATCAAATAAAACATTCCATAAATCAGGCAATTAAGTTTAAGCACTCCAGCAGGCGACACCTAAAACACATTTGTCGTTTTGTGTACTAGTAGTACTAGTGTACGAACAGGCATTAGACTCCAAACACACATTTATATAAGACATATTAATGCATGCCATAACAGTTTACTGTTTCAGATAAAGACATGTTACTTGATCAGTAGACAGCATAAAAACATAGCATCAGTTAGTCCATCAGAAGATTTTGTAATCATCCATTGTTCATGTTGCAAGCCCGACCCCAGGATTTGAACCCAGGTCCTTGGGAACTGCCATGACAAGCAACTGGGTCTTGCATGTCTAATATAAAAGAAACAATTAAACCATGTTATGAGTCAGTCAGAGCAAGTGTTATAGCATCTCGTATTTGACATCATGACGTTGCATTTATTCACTGATGTTTGTTGTGTCAATTTAATCTTTTGTCAACCTTTAGTTGCTGTCTAATGCAGCACAGCTGTGTGCACACTCAAAGAAGCACGCTCAAATAACATGACTTAAATTACAAAGGTTTTGGGAAACACTTGTAAATTTAGATTAATCTTAAGACGGAGTTTACAATGTTCAATATTTGTAGTTCTCCCAGCATCTATTTGGTTTTGTTGAGCCTACGGGCTCTCTGACTCGATCCCTACTTGCATTAACACCAAGTCATAACGATAAAAATGGTAGATTTGGGTTTCGTGAACACAGGGACTTGTTCAGGTTTCCTAACTTGTGACATTGTACCTTCCCTAGTGGTATTACGTGCTCGAGCCATTGTCCAATATCCAAGCTCTGGGGGTCTAACTGAAGCAGTATCGGTTTACTCTAGGCCACTGAAAGTGGGCAGTTGAAGTCCTACACCCCTCAAATCTGTTTTTAGCTCTGCTACATTGGGGGTGGTTGGGGGAAGGTTGAGCTCTTGAACGTATCCGCTGTCAATCTTTGTCAAATCTATAAGGCCCTGGATAAAGGAATGCATCTTCCAGTAAGGGACTGAAGTGGCAAAGTGTTGGTACATTGGCCCTTTAAATACTGCTCCAACGAACCTTCATTGTAATACAAGACAATTATATCACAGTGATATTCAGGGAAATGCTAACAAAGATCAGTGTTCATGAGTACTGACAGAAGAAAATGCAAACCGAATACAGAAATGTGGACATGCTGTATAGAATTTATATATTTTTTACTTTAGGCTAGTGTTTTGAAATTCAATGACCCCAGATGGACATATTACCTAACCAGGTTCCCACCATACCTGTACCAAGTATTCAGCATTCTGGATTGCTCGAATCAAATGAGTTCAGATAGTACAGAGTGAAAATGTGGCCTCTCTGGGATTCCTAATGGTTTAGACTATTCATAAATGTAAATAAAAAAGAAGTCTAAACGGATAGATATCCCTTTCAGTTGTTCTCTACCTCATAATGTTGTTGACCGACAGACTCCTGTTTCCAGTTATGCTGATGGCAAATGTTTTTCCTGTTGCTGCGTCGCCCCTCGGCTGAAGTCCTGAAAGGCCACTAGCTGCGCCTTGTCACGTTTGAGCTATCTTTACCCTGTGATTTACTTTTAGAAATGATAATCATGGTGGAAATATTTGAAGACAGCTGTGAGACTGCACTATATGTTCAACTGGTAACCCTATAGTTTCCCCGAAATATTTTGTCAAGAAGAACGTTGCGTAATTGGTTTAATCCCGAGAGGCTGGTTTTGAGCCTCAGTTTATCAGGTCGCCTATGTGATGTTCACTTGCTCCTACACAGGAAAAGAACTATCCAAACGGTTTTCAACAATTATTTAGAGATTATGTGATCTCAAGTAAAGCATTCCTGTTTTGTTTGTTTGTTACAGGTACACATTTAGGTTAGCATGAAAAGCCTTTGATAATGTCCTTTACTTAATTCATGTCACATCTTTTATGGGGAATCTGGATAGATGGATGAATGACTTTGTATGGATGATGGTAAGGAATGACTTACTTTGTTAAAATCTCTTGCCTTTAGAGAAAACAGCTTCACTACTACCAAAAACAATCTGAAAGCACTGCAGCGCAATCTCTCACGTCTTGTGGAGAACGCAAATTTGCAAAAATTCACAAGACGCCTTGTTTTCCTTTGCATTGGCAATGTTAAAGTTTTTCTCCCCAAGATAATTCGTTTCGCTTGATTTACCTCAACTGTTTTCAGCTCACCTTAGTTCTGCCTGTTCTAGAGCCGTGTCAAACCTCTTTCCAAATGGAGCTGTTTTGCATCATTGTGGATACTGTTTACAATTGGCTGGATGCTCACTGAAGGCAAATAGCTTCTCTGGCCCTCATCATGATCTGGAACAGATACAAATCAACTGGACTGGATTTGCTTAACCAAAACGTGCAGTATCAACACACACGACTATTTGCTCTGATGCTATTGAGATTAACGCAAACAGAAAACCATCATGGTCTAACTAATCGGCCACTTCTTTTCAATGGCCATGTCAGTTTTAGAAGTTGCATTTGAACCATGAACAGTATGAAAAACACTGTTCCTTTTAATTCTGACGATTCTTTTTTGATCAATCACGCACCTACCCACTGTTAGTTTAGCATTTCTGATGGAGTTGTTTGTCAGTTTTGAGTCCTGTGGTGGTGTGCTCTGAACCTTGTTGACATTTACCAATTATTGTCTGTAGTTTTATACAGGTCCTGTTAAACATTGTCATGTATGTGCTGTGCACATGAAAATAACTTGACTTAAATGGAAGTTAATAAAGCTCAGAAAAAAAACAAACAAGCTGTGTGTTTTCAGTGCCTCCCTTTTAGAAAAAGCAAGGCCGACAAGTTGCAGGGCTTAACCCGTTTCCACAAACCACATCCACAACAGGCATGCCGTACATCCTAAACAGGCATCAATAGTCATTGGCCGCATAAAACACTAGCCAGAGTGTAACTGTAGCAAAAAAGCCGGTTGACAAGCCTAAAAATATGTTCACAGACACTGCAGCTAGACTGTGGAGGAAACTTCTGCAGGGGCAGCAGTGCCAAGTCACTGACTTCCCTTTGTTTACTTCGTCCAGGGCCTGGTTTGCAGATTGGGTGTTTTTTAGCAGGCCAAATGTTCCCTCCCAGGAGTGGATTCCTCCCCCTTTAGTTCAGCCTGCATCACGCAGTAGACGCCTGGGAGGGTGCAGGAGGGACAAGTCTCTGCCCTTTCAGGCATGCACTTTCCAGAAAGGGGAGACAGTTTAAAGTAGAAAGGGCCTTCCCTTCGCTAAAAGGATGGGATCAATCAAACGGAATATGCAATATAAGACTGCATGAACATTTTCTGATGTTATTGTCTTACTTCTTTCCTTTTCTTACATCAGTTTCTGACCGTCTGCCACCAGTTACCTCCGAAAGCTAAGGCATTTGCTAAGGCAACAGGCACGTCACATCTGCCATGACATTTACGGACCAATTGGCTCTGCGATCGGAGGAATTTCACCATCATGGTGTATAAGCTGGGAGGCTTGTCTCTATTTACAAGAATCAGCATATAGAAATCCATGCAAAGCCCAGAAGTCTCTCCGTCATGTTAATGTTAGCTCATGCCACCAAATGGTCAACAGAAATAGATATAGGGTCAACAGCTCACTGACAGTAGACTTGATTAACTACACAGACATCACATCTTCTGCTTCAAATGAATAGGACTAATGCGGAGGTAGTGTTTAACTATTATATTTTTTAAAAAGGCAGACAAATCTTTTTTTTCCCCTAATTCATCCCCATGTTTTAAATTCAAGTTCCAAATTCCAGAAGCCTCTTTTATCAATGGCAGTGAATCTACAACCTATAAATGGCACTATTCAAATAAACATCTAACCACAACAAAAGGGTAGGCAAAGGGAGACAGGTGTGGTCACTTAATACACAAGTATTCCTGGCCATGACTGGAGCTAAATGGAGCTCTGTCATTGCCGAAAAGAATGACAGCTTTCTGCTCCAATAAACAGAATGTATGAGGGTTGTAAAGGCCCCCCTTAAAATAGCTGCTTGTTCCACCTACCTGCATCGGCTTCATCGTCTGTCAACCAAATAAACATCCATCTGCCTCTCAAGTGCCTCTTCTGCATTAAACAGTTTGGCCCCCCGAAACTCTCTTTATATCACAACAGGCCTTTCAAGTTTTAAAGCACAAAGACTTCACAGGGCAGCCCAATGACTGAAACAGCTCGCAACGACGTGTTTACTAACAGGAAGTGTATTTGCTGCTAATTGACTCGGCAGTAATTGGTGCTGTGGGTGAACAGCTCTGGCAGATGTGGGCTTAGGGTCACAGAGATGGAAGTGCTGTCCGAAACTCAGTGGTTACTGCATATATTTACTCCAATAGACATGGCCTAATGTCTGGGAAATGGAGTACAGACCGGGTCACATCATAGCTGTAATAATATGTACGTTATATTCACTTTAAAAACTGCATTTGCTAGGCAACAAGTACTCAGCTATAACCTTACACTAAACTCTGGAACACAAGAATCATTTAGCAAAAATAAATCTAAATTAAAACCTACTTAACTTGGCTTAGTGATGGTTTTAGGTCTTTTACTTCATCATGCCCATCATCAGTTACAAATGCCATACATGCAATTAGCTTAATCATTGCGGGGTTAAATTCTTTTGATAAACATAATAACTAAAAATTAGAATAACGCATATTATTTAATAATAATAATATATATAAAATAGTATTATAGTTATCATCAAGTATCCATGCATACTTTTGAAATTAACGTTAAATTATAAGCAATTACATATGCTACAATCCTGAAAAAAAAACAAATTTTTTTGTTAGTTATTATTTTAAAGTAGCATCCAACCTACTGTCGTGTAATTATGTGCTTTGTGGTGTGATATCATGTCTGGTGCTCATTCTAGTTCCTTCCTAGATGCATTTAAAACATTTTAAAACAAGCATAATGATCGGGGTTTCTCGTGAAGGTTGAAGCTCCACCTTTGCATGGACTCAATTACAGAATAGTCTTTTGGTGAATTATCATTCATTTCCGATTTCCAGATAAAAATAGGAAAAGTAATATCTACAACAGCTTTATCACTGCAAGAGAAGTGACAAGGCATTACATTAATACTTCATTCTGTGTCTGTCTGTCTTCGGACATCTGTCTGTATGCTTGGGACAGGAAAGTTCATTTCAAGGAGTTAAAATAACTTTTTAACTTATAAAAAAGAATATAAATAATAAAAAACATAGCTGTGCCATTTCCTATATATACACACAGACAAAACGGCTGCACAACCTAACATTGCAGCGTGTCTCCTGAACGTAAAATGGACAACAATGATGTGCAGAAAACAAAATAATAAGATCTTTTGACAGAAAATAGCAACACGAACGGTCAAGAGATGTATATAACTGGGGGATGGGTTGGGCTCAACTGAAGCAAATCAGCCTCAAGCATGAATTCAAATTCCCACACCTGGCCTGTGCCACAAGTAACCACCACCGAGCACCTGCTCCACCCTTGAATGACACCTATGCGTATGAAACACGGAATCCTACCTGGTAATCTCAACAGACCTACATAGAATGGCACTAATAAGGTTGGGGAAAAAGCTAACCAACACATGGATGTGTCACAGAAAGTAATAGGAAAGTTATAAACTGATCCATCAATGACCAACTTGTTGTCGTTAATACGGCCAATGTGATAAAAAAAAACCTATCCATAGCAATGGCTGCTCAGGGTGCTATTAAAATCTCAGTAAAGGGATAGCTTTCCAGGACATTACTCATATCAGGATACAAGCATTAATTTTTTCAGGATATTACCCACGCAGTCACAAGTACTGCTAACAGGATAAAAGAATAAATGCTAAACTTCCGTAGCCCATCACCTTCTTTAACAAGTCAGATCCTCCACGTTTCTGCTCTTCCATTCCAAATATCCATTAAGAAATGGTTTGTCAGTTTTCAAGGCCTTGCCCAAGACCATCATACACCTTTAAGAAGCTTTGGGACAGTAAGGATGGGATCAGAGTAAAACGTGACAGTCTTCAATCTTCTACAGAGCTTTCTCAGAAGAGTTAAGGCTGTTGCACATAGCAAAGGACAAATAACTTCATGTTACAAAACTGAAAAGCTTCGGTACTGATATTAGTACACGTTAGGCAATGTCTGAAATTAGGCAATGTATACAATGTGTGGCATTTTAGGCAAATCATGAAATGTCTATGTTATTTTAATACTTTCCCAAGGCTTTGTATATAATACCCAAAACGACAATTAAGAAACGTATTAGTAAGTATTTTAAGTAAATTATTAAGCACTTCCTACTTTCCCGAGCCATTATCTGCATTCTAAACATTGCTTACGCATTCTATAGAATGCCTGAACTTATAGATTGCCTGTAACATACAAACAATCAATTTACATGAAAAAGATATGTATGATATTTTAAAATGTGGCGACATTTTGCTAGTCCCATGAAGAAAAATAACAACAAATGAAGAACAAAAACGTACCAAAGGGCCTACTGAGATTAAGGCCAGGGTTAGGTGTAGCGTTTAAACTCCATAGTAATTATTATATTGATGGAAAGTCCCCAGAACCTGTTCATGTGTATGTGCAGGATCAATGTTATGGGTTGGTACCCTGTCCTTTAACCTATGCTGCTAATCAGGTCCCAGCTGCCTGCAACTCTGAATTAGATTAAGCGAGTATGAAAATCAACGAATGAACACTAAACAAATGAGGGCTTGAAATGCAGGTAAGTGTTTGCAATGGTCGTTGCTAAAAAGCACAACCCATAACTAAAATTTGCAGCTAACACAGTGCATTGCAGTTTCGGTTAGCAGTGTGTAAGTTAGCTCGATTACTCAGTATTAAAGCCATTCAACCTCATATATATATATATATTATAATTAACTCTAAGGAACATTGCATTATTAAGCAAAGTGTCCTTAATGTGCAGTATTGCGATTACAAATCAAAGGTAAGTAATTTAACATTACAACTCTACCTAGATGCCATTTGCACCTCAATATAAATTAAATAAATAAATGCAATTAAATATGGACTATGGATCGGACAGTCCAAAATTCAAATCTCACCTCTGCCACAGTTGGGTCCCTGAGCAAGGCTCTTAACCCACAAGTGCTTGGATTGTAAGACTGACTCTGTCGTGGCTCTGTCGTGGTAGCACTGTTGCCTCGCAGTAAGAAGGTCTGGGTCCTTTCCATGTCTCTGTGGGTTTACTCTGGCCATTCTGGTTTTCTTAAACTGCTCAGAGATGTGCAAGTTAGGTCAATTGGTATCTCTAAAGAGTGTCTTTTATGTCACATCTTTCTGTAAGATTATAAAAATCTTATTTTCCACACCTATCTGATTATTAAGTGCAATGTAAACACACTGTGTATGTGTAATGGTACATAATGGGCATTGTTAAAATATCCTGACATTGTTTTGACATACTGGAATTAATTAAAGCAGACAATGTTCTAGTTTTGTTTGACCTAACATAACACTCCTGAAGGATTGAAGGGCAAATCTTTTTAAAATATTTAAGGGTTTCTATTAATACCTAAACCGTCATATCAGGTTCAATATACTGCTCACAAAAATTCTATCGCAGTATTTTTTGTGAGCAGTGCAGTAGTAATACCAAGAAGGTTTCATACCACAACTCGGCTGTACAATTGTAGTGTGGTATTGACCACTGTACGGTTCATTATGCTTGCTGGTATTCATGGTGAGCTGCTTTTTGCATGTTGTTGTGGATGGACAGAAGAGTGATGCCGTTGCCTCTGGCAGCCCTGCTGGAGGGGAGCACTTAGAGTGTTTGGCCCTGCACTCCCTTTGTAGGGCCAGCTGTTAGGTGTCTGTTTGGGACAGTCCAGATGTTTGATCATAAAGAAAAAGCACTTTAAATGGCTGTGAAAATCCTAACCAGCCCCTTCAGTGTGAACCATGAGATGTATGCTGGGGCATTAAGAGAGGGGAAACGACATGGACCCCTTCCCTGTAATCATGCAGCTGGCTGCTTTAGGGGTTGGGGTAGGTCTGCCAGTCATTTTCAATATGACATTTTCAGGCAAAGAAACAGAAGACTGGAACTCCTAACCAGACCGATTTGGCTGGCTTTCCCTTGGGAACTTGAACTTGAACTTGGGGCAATCGCATGCAGTCAATGCAAGAGAACGTTTTACTACTTTCAAAATATTTTAATGTCCATATAGTTAGACTATGGATGACTTCATTATTATCTTTGCAAGATGATTAGATACAACGCTCCAGGATGATAAATACTTTTGCAATTCTACCCCCATTAAATCCCATTACTTCCATAGGTACCTGCAGGGAAATATGCAGCTCTTTTCAAAGCAAGGGTTACTTTTAACTTATGCTACAAAAACGTGAATGTAAGACATTAGAAGAGCAATAAAGTACCCTGAATTTGGCAGTAATCCCCACAGCCATTATGCTGGGCACTTTAAAGAGTGAGCGAGGGGATTTCACGTGGTTTTAATCAAAGTAGCACCAACAAAGTGGATCACATCACCACAAAGAACAAGAGGCATCATAGTCAAAACACAGTTTTCAGCTTCAAAGTGAATGCTGAGTGCCTGCATGCATGGCCCTGATGAGGCATCAGTGAGGGAACATGCAAGCGAAATCATTGGCCTAATCAGTCCCTTAACATCCACAGACAATCTGCTAAGTGTTTATGTGGGTCTAGTCAGCAAGCACAGCAAAAGATACAGAAGGATGAATAGGTGTATATGAAATAGGATAATGACCATTACATATGGGGTTTGATCAGTGGGTACCAGCTTCTCCACTACTGACGGTATTATGGATTCTGACGGAGATTTCCACAAGAGGGCAACACTTAGGTAAATTGGGTTACTTAATATGTCTACTAAGAGTACACACTGATTTTAGTAATATAGTATATACATAGAAATATGGTGTAACTGCTCACAAAAATTAGGGGACATTTCTAAATGAACCCCGAAGCAGTAAGAAAAGGGCTTACATCTGAGCTCGTTTTTGGTAAACAAGAGCAAAAAAGGTGAAAGGTAATTTTCTATTCCAGCTTGACCGTGACCCAGTGCACAAAGGCAGGTCCATAAAGGCCTGGGAGAGTTTAGTGTGGAATATCTGTACTGGCCCACACAGAGCCCTGACCTGAACATCATCAAACACCTTTTAATGAACCAGAACAGATTGGTTTGACAGATTTGTCACCATACTAGTCCTTGACAGGAGGATAAAGTAACATCCTTGTGAGATAAAGATACTAAGGATAATGGGCCACTCCAAATATGTCTGGAAAAAATGTTCATATTTTGCCACTTAAATTCATGATTATGAAGCAACACAAAAAGGAAACACACCAGCAATGCCCATTTATCTTCAGGATTTGATCCTTTCCCAGCATATCAGTATGTAAGCAATTATAAATAGGCAGACAGTATGCTCTACAGTACGATGTGAATGGGTAGAGATAACATTTTCATGAATAGACTGAGGTCATAAGAATGCAGAAGTTGCATTGTGAAAGCCCTGGTTGTAAAGGGCTGTTTCTGGGTAAAACTGCAATGACTGAATAGGTCAGCACTACGGCTGAGATAAGGACAAGACACTTAGTCCTGTAATTCAGTCAGACAGCAAAAAGTCAAGCTTCCGCCTAGATATGACAACAAGCGGTAGCTGTATTATATCCAACAATTATATCACCAGCCAAGGAGTTTAGACCATCTAGTGAATGAAAACCAGAACAGACAGACCAAACCACAGAAATAAAGTAATTTGATGTTTGATAACGAACACTTTTATGAAACCCTGTCAAGTTGCAGCGTTACGGTGGGGTAGCACCGCTGCCTCACAGCAAGAAGGTCCCGGGTTCAATCCCAGGGTGGAGTCTGCATGTCCTCCCCGTGTCTGTGTGGGTTTGAATTTCCTCCCATTTCCTAACATGCGTGTTAGGTTAATTGGTGTCTCTAAAGTGGCCCTTAGTGTGTGACTGTATCTGTGTGCCCAACAGTGGCTTGGCGCCCTGTCCAGGGTTGGTCCTGCCCTTGCACCCAGAGTTGCCAGGTGGGCACATGCTGGCCCGCCACCCCGTGTGGATTAAGCAGCAGATAACGGATGGAAGGATGTTACATTTCTTCTTGGACTTTAACCTTAATTAATCTGCTGAACTCATCATTGCAAACATTCACCCAGTGAAAACCTTAAAATATATTAAAAATATTTAAACATATTAACATTGGATGTTCATTTGAACAATACTGAAAGAAGGAGGGAATTACATATTAAACAATAGCTTTAAAAACACAGTTAGGTACTTTCCGTGCTGATTTTGTTTACCACTGTTCTCTCTTTAACCAACATCATAATCCCTGAATCCAAACTGTATAATTTCTGGAACAACAGCTTCCACGTTATGAGCCGGTCTGTCCGTTTGTCTATGCTGGTTTGCGGGGTTCTGATGAGTTGCCAGGTTTTTGTGAATCGAACAGAAATCATCCAATCATGTTTCCAACTACTAATGGAAAAATTAAACCCAAAATGCAAATAATAAGAATAATAGAAAATCAAGTCCAGTCATCTGTGTCAATTGTAAGAAAAAGTCTCAAGTCATGAATACCAAGTCAAAGTCAAGCTGAGGCTTTTATCAGGTTAGATAAGGAAGTCTCAGGTCCTTAAATTTGAGACTTGAGTCGAACTCCCCAACTCAAGAAAACAGGATTGTGATAAGAATGTAAAATCAAACAAGGAACAGTTTTGTGTTGTCCATGCTCTTGTCCGTAACATTTTAGTGATCTAGCCAGTGACATCACTAGACAGCTGTATAACAGCCAAAAATAGATATTTTGAAAGAAGCTGACATTTGCAGCAAAGAAAAAGACTAGTGAATACACAACGGATACAGTTCTACACACAGCTCGGGGCGGGGGCAATATGACAACATTTGACCACAGTATGAGGTAAGATTTATTACACTGCTCCCAAAAATGATCCTGATCCTGTGGATGTCCCATCACTGTCAGTGTGAATTTTTCACTCTTGGATGACCATACACCCTACTGAACAGTCAATCATGATAAATAGGCAGTAGTAGGTAGTCATCAGAAATGTTCCATTTACGTGTAAATAATTAATAAATATCACATCCGTTTGTATATTTCTGTTATTAATATAAAACAATACGATTGTTCGTTAGGGGGTTTTCATAGTTGAAGGAGTAAGTGAACGCGTTTCCCTTTCTATGGAAATAAAACAACCCTTTCCTGTGAGCCATCATCGACAATCAGAACTACCTTTTTCCAAGCAAGAATTTATATATATTCCTTTTATGTTTATATATGTATATATTAATTTCTATACTATATATAATCTATGTTTGCATTGCCCAGTTTACCCGTATAATGGATAAAGGATAAATGTTTATTCACACCTTAAAAATATACATGAACAGGGTTATAGAGCAGGGTTAAGCCATGACTGTGAAGCCATGTAATATAATAATAGGGCGCCATCTACTGAGTCTATATGGAACGACAGTTACGTTACGCTGCAAAAAAAGTCGCCTGCGAAAAAACATCTCAGCACCTGTGAGCCACTCTGCCCAAAGAATATTCTGCTGAGAGTGACTATGCTACTGCATAAATCTGTAGGAACTGTATCAGCTCGTTAAAAAAGGCACAAGGCACTAAGCCAACGATAGCAAAACAGCCTGTTATTTGTACTACTGTATGTGACCCACAGGTACAAGGCCTAGGTACACACGGGGAGGGCTTGAACTTCAACCCTATTTTGGGGTGCAACAGCGTTACCACTTTGCAATGTTGCCATTCCCACTTATAACACTTAAAACACGTTTGGCTTTGAGGCTACTAAGTGGTGAAACGTTTCAGGTGTTATATTGTCCAAAGCAAACAAATCACAAGGTGAGCAAAGAAATAGAGTTGTTGCATGTTTCAGATGTTTATGCATTCTCTATATGGGGACGGGTCAGGTTCCAGTACCCGTGGCACGGTTTTGCAACGTGAGCAGCATGTGGTTTTGCACGGTCTTAATGAAAATGGGTATTCCTGAAACAGATGTCATCTTGAAGGCAGCATACTTTGCTCTAAAATCAATGTACTCTTCTGCATTCATGTTGCCATCTTTTGACAGACCCTGGCATTTGCGTTCCTTATGATAGTCTGGATGGTCTTTTTTGTCTTTGGTCCATTTCTTAAAAAAAAAAAAAAGGTCTAGAACAATGATTATTCTGACCGCAATAGTGAAGTTGACCATACAGGACACAAAATATCTTAGGTTCATACTGTCTGCAGAAAAACGTTACTGTAAGACGCTGTTTTTTTCCTCATTTGCATTGTTCTCACTATTCAAACTCTTGATTTTGGGTTGTACTTTTCCCAGAAGGATAGGAGGACAGGGACAATGGATATACCTGACTGTGTGAGAACATTTAGCTGGTGGACACAACAATGCTTGCTTACAAAAAAAAAAAACTAAAACTTGTATTTGCAGAGCCATTTGAAGACTTGCTTTTGGACACTGAGGTTAAGGCTAGAGTGAGTGCTTGGAAAGTCCCCACAAACCTACGATTACCAAGACAGTGTGTGTGTGCCTTCGCCATCTGTTCGATGTCCAGAAGGTGTGTTATGATCCCGTTCGCAGAAATGGCCAGAAAGGGGGAAACGGCTGATCGATTGGACTGATAAACGAGGAGCATTTAAAGGCCAGATGCGCGTGCTGAAGCAGATCAGATCAGATCAGATCAAGCATCGTCCTCACGCGCTGGAACGCACGTTGACGAAGACACAGAAACATGCTGACCGTGGTTTTAATCACCGTTTGCGCGTGCGGACTTGTAGTGGCCGACTCTGGACCACATCTGACCAATGACTGGGGAGAATCGGTGCGTCTGCGGCACCTGTACGCGGCCAGGCCCGGATTGCACCTGCAGATTAGTCAGGACGGAAAGATCGGAGGCTCTCACATACAGAGCTCGTACAGTGAGTAAGAGCACAGTGGGTTTACTAAGCCTAGAACATCGGTCTCAGGGACAAGGCATAACCTACTATTTAACCACCGAGCACCTACTCAAAGCTGCCTGAAAGTCCGTTATGGTGCCAGTGTGGTTTGGCTTAAATTGGCTGTCAGATAGTTTATTAAAAGTCTAGTAAGCTTTGAGGCTGTAACCACCAGTGGCTTATATGGAAAGGTGCCAAAACCTTTGCACCTGCCAAATTCTGTTTCATGGTTCGTTCCATGCATGTTTTGCTGTTTTCTTTTTATCTAGAAGTCAACTTGACCAGGGGTACCCTGTTTTTTGGGTGGGATTACATGCCTTGGTCAAAATATTTTCTACATTCTAGAGATTCTAGAATTTTATATTATCTGATATTTATCAGATTCATCATGGTAGAGATTTACTTAAATTCATTTTGGGGAAAGTAGGCTACTTAGTGCTTATACGCTTGGCAAGCATGTGATTGGAGGTTTGAATGGTCAGACTGTATCCCCATAGTGCCCCAAGTTTTTATCATTTTGTACAAAACTACACAATGCAACCACGATACATTTATCGATTCCTGTAACTGACGATAGATTTGGGTCTTTTTCCAGGTTTGGTGGAGATTCGAACCATTGCCACTGGCTATGTGGTTATTAAAGGTGTTGCAAGTTCTCGGTATCTGTGCATGGAATCTAACGGAAGGCTGTACGGCTCGGTAGGTCATATCTCCATCTTGAACTTCAGTAAGACTTATTCACATGTACAGTTTGCTCACTTACCTTGTACTGTGCTTGTACTTTGAAATTTACTACTACGAGAACACGTAGGTGTAATTGTACCCAGTAACTGAATCATATATGAAAACATTCTTAATGGTCATTTCCACGTCATAATTCTGCCTCTCTGTACTGGTATCGCGTTAACGATTTGTGACAAATCAGCCAACAATTTGATTCCAACAGACATTATTCAAACCAAGGGTTCATTCTGCCTACCTTTTAAGGTTTTGACAACCATTATAGATCCTCAGGTTCATAACAATAGCTTGGCCTGCGGTATCACCATGTTAAAAGTTAATAAATAAACAACACGTTGATTTTAACGTAGTCTAGGCGCGTATAATACACTGCTCACAAAAATTGGACATGTCGTTATTTCAAAATGAGAAGAAGAGGATCCCACAAGAAATGCTGGACAATCCGATCTGCTGGACCCAGAAATGTCAAACCTATATTCGTCACTCCATAATACTCCTTTACACTGATCTTCATTCAAATCTTTGTGAGACTAGAATGCATTAGCCTTCTTGCTCATGCTTCTGTGGACTGAAAGGTCAACTTGGCATTCTGATGAAGCTGCCAGGTTCTGCTATTGCTCAAGTGTAAGGGGAGATCTCACTAAATACTTGCCATTGTAGCCTATAGAAGCTGTTTTTTTTTCAGGTTGTTTTCCATACTGCATACACATTTCTGGCTGTATTCTAATCCAAAAACTGATACATATTTTTTAGGGTCATTCTATTACTGCTGAAACAACAGTATATCACACGTAATGGTGGCCTAAGATATATGTACCACGCTGTAAGTAGCAATGTCGTCATAGTAACCTTTGTCCTGTTGGGTTTGCACAGCTAAAAGCTGAATGAAAGGGATCACGACCAACCTCGACCAGTGTATATATCTGGCAAAAAGCCAGTTAAGAACAGTTAATAACTGGGTCAGTGGAGTTCATTTCACGTCTGACCTTCTATACGTTTAGTTAAAAACTCTCGTTTTATTTCTCCATACAGCACAGTTACATGAAAGAAGACTGCTCTTTCCATGAACAAATTCTACCAGATGGCTACAACATCTACACCTCAGGCAAACATGGGATCCTCGTGAGCCTGGGTGGAAAGAACAGACGTCAAAACGCTCTTTCGCAGTTCTTGCCGATGCTCAATATGCTTCCACAGGAACATACAAACTACAACTTGAGGGAAGTTCATTCTCCAATTGACCCAGAACAGGATCTTCCCTTAGGTGTACAAGAAGACAGCATGGAATCCTTTGGGACGATCGCCCAGATTGTCATTCAAAGCCCCAGTTTCAACAAAAGATGAGCAGAGTTAAAAGAGCTCCAAAAGATCGGAGTCAAGATTTTAATCTCTGACACAGAGGCAAAAGGCTGAACGGTACCAGTCTGGCCTGAAAGTCGAGCCCAGGCGAATACACAGAACTCGCAGACTGTGGCAAAAGGAGGATCAGGTTCCCTAAAGATCAGTTTTCCTTATGGACACATGGGAGGGGGGGGTGTACCTAAATGCTTCGAGCAAAGCATACCAAATGTTAAGGATTAAAGAAAACCACTCTACTTGAGCCTCGCTGGCCAAGGTTTATTTATTTTTGATAAAGAACTTTTTAAAAAATATACCTGTAAGAACATTTTATTGGAATGGCTTGCATTATAATACATACGATTTTCCGCTGTGTGACTGGATTTTATACCATTGTGTTTATCTTACTTATTTGGAGAAATAAATATGTATTTCTCACAAGGAGTTGCTTTAGCTCCGTGCCTCTCGAAAGGAAATGACATTGCTAGTAATTCAGGTAACCACAAGTCTTTCTTCATTAAATTAAACATCTTTGTGTACAAGAAGCAACACAATACTAAACATTCACGGCCTATATAAACACACTACAGCTTGAACATGTTAATGTGGAGTGATAATGTAATTAAATGACAAGAAGACTAACAAATAAAAAATACCAAAACGCAGTTCTGGGTGAAAGTCGTTTGTACGCAATATTAATAGGGGGGAAAAAAATAAAATCAAATAATAAACAGCTTCTATAAGCAACCGGGGTAGGTATTTATTGTGACGTCCCCTCACTCTTGAAAAAAGCAGCAGCTTCATCGTGACACCAGGTTGATCCTTTTACAGTCTGAAGAAGCTTGATCAGGAATGGGTGTTTCTGGATGGGTAGCAGCCAAGAAACCAACGTTTTTCAAAGGTAAATGGGATGAAAAGCCTGAGTTATAGTAAAGCTCACAAAGATTAGAATGGAGATCAGTGGAAAAGAGTGTTTGTATATGTTGCGCATACTGACTTATAATGTATTTAATTGGCAACGCTGGGCTTTTTCAAAAGGTTGCACATTTAAATATTGGGTATTATTTAGATTTTGATTGTTACTGATATAGTAAAGATATCAATAAACATTAGAGCTATAATAGGTAACGTTATTTTAAGACAATCTGAGACATCTAGTTCCCCATGTCCCATAGTCAGTGTGTTATAGTGAGGAGGCTGGAATGTAACCCGGATCTCTCTGGACGGGACACCAGTCCATTGCAGAAAACACACTCCTTGATCTTCATTTGAACCCCAGCCATGGGGAAGTACAGTTTCCAGCAGCTGGTTCTTACCAATGAGCCACTGGAGCTGCCAAAATAAGCACCTACTTTAAAGCAGTGCGCTCACATCTAGTGCAGTCAATTTTATTGACAATAAAGGTTAAAACCACCTCCTTATTTCTACACTCATTATTCATTTATTTAGATCGACCATGTATTTTTACAATAAGAGACCAATTGCCCATCAACCAAAAATTTTTAAAACAATGGGACAGAAAATGAAGAACTGTAGAAGAATGAAGAACAGTATTTTACTCTCGGTTATGTTAGACCCTCTGTCTATTAGTTATAGAATGGCCATCTGTTCCCCCCCCCAAATAAAAAAGCTGTGGTGCCATCCAGATGGGTCAAGTGCCACACAGGCACAATTACCCATGGCTGAGGGAGGAAGGCTAGAGAGAGAGATCAACCCACCTACTGAACCCTGCGATGGATTGGGATGTATAAATATATTTATTTTTCTTTTTGTCAGAATCATTAAGAACATCAGACTGTACACAGAGTACTACCTCGTGTAACCAGTATTATTTTCACAATATACCAAACAATCAGTTTGTACATGTGTACAATATTGTTTTTTAAGATTAATGTTACATTTTCACAAAAATAACGGCGTCCAGAATTTAGCAAAGCTCAATCTATTGGAAACATTAGCTCAAACACTTAAGGTAACATTCCTTTACCTCTGTAAATTGTCACTAACGACCACCATTAGGTGGTGTTATGGCTCCATCAAGCGGTGGTACATAGTAACTGCACTTACAGGCCATACTGTCATGGCGGTTTCCTGACACAGTCACATACACCAACCAAAGACGTTTTTAACAAACAAACAAACAAAAAAAACCCCATCATCATCAACTAACATTTCACTAAAAATATAACAGTAAGTATAGCTAGTGTGTTTACTTTAAGTACGTAACACTAAGACAATCTTGAACGTTTGTGAGGTTTTGTTTCTGGTATAAAAACATAACATTGCAATATTGTCATTTTAATCAAATGTATTTTATTAAATTATATTTTGGTTAATTATATTATCACGCTGTTGTAAACTAAATTGAACGATCAGCAAATCTAATAATCTGAAAGTCTGCTAATCACCTTGCTAAAAACATCACCAGCACATTTTGGATGCTGGCATGCTGAGCAATTAACTAACCCTAGACTTTTGGTTAGTCTGTTCAGACTGGGATGCGTTGTTTTGGTCCTGCCCTTTGGCCAATAAGCATACTGTTGTAGGGCACAATATGTTCTACTAAACCTTTTGGATGTTGGTTCACTGGTCATCCACCAACTGTACAGTTTACACCTTAGTCCACCTTTACCTAAATGAATGCATTCTTAAAACGTGTGTAGCCTAATATTTTTGGGACCCCTTATTAACTGAGAGCTCACTCAGTCAATTATTTACTCTGTTACTTTTACATATTTACCTGTCACCCTACCAGGGCCTAACTGCAGACCATAGACACTGACTGGAAAACACTATGACTCAACCTCTATCTCAGTGTGATTTTGGGAGATATAGGATTAAGAGCAGAGGTGGAACAAACTCACAATCTAAAATACACAAACATCTGTAAGGAAATCCATATTCGGACACAGGAAACCTTACCTGATAAGACTGGTGCAGTTCCTAAAAGGGAGTCAGGAGGATATAAAGGCTTTTAATGGAGACCTGCGTCTAGCTCCATTCCAAGAGGTGGCGATAATCAGTGTCTGATGAAAGGCTACACGAGGAAGAAGAAATAACCATGGCCGTTTGTAGTTTTGTTGTTTAGGTGGCAGTGTACGTTTTAATGGTAAACCTTTCGGTTTTCTTTTACTCGAAATTTCGGTTTCTAAACAGAAATGGAGCTTCCAAACTCAGATGACTTATTCGACTCCGTTCTAATGGCAGATGACAGGTAATAATCGGATCGATTGTGATTGTCTATCTAACGAGATATGCAGTTCCGTACGGTTTACTGTTTAGTTTATGTCGATCACGCCAAGGTTCAGACACATTTTATATATATATATATTCAGAGCTGATTAAAAAAATGGACGTAAAATAAAGGCCATTTATCAGTGCCTTACGAAATATGTGGACCATCTTCATTAAATCTGTTAAATTCAAACAATTAAACGCCATCACGTCACAGAAACTCATTTTCTGGTATCAGATGTGTGGAGAACACTTGTCTCATAATTACAGGTTCCACATTGATGGTT
>JAUZST010038026.1:0-27436 GCA_034779995.1 Parotocinclus haroldoi | reverse complement strand
TATAATATCATACTGATGATGCATGAGTTCTTTTTCTTTTACTTCATGAAGTGTTCTCCAGCACATTCCGCTATTATCTTCACTGTGGTTAAGGTCAGGACTCTCTACTCTCTAGTGGCCCATTCATGTGTGAAAACATTTCCTTGTACATTTAAAATCACTCTTTTACACTGTGAAATGTATGTTTCACATCTGTTCAATCTTGCCATTTTAGTACTGGAATGAGCCAGTGCCATCAGGAAATCCAATGAATATCATGGTTATTTAGTACATTGACTTGACATTTTATTGTCATATCAAAATCATTTGTCAGAAAACTAGCAAGGGATGAAAAAATGAACTTATGAGGCATTTGACTTAATTTGCTTATCAAATGTTGCTCCATTAAATTAGGTGAAAATACCAAAACAGGGAATTATCTTAAATTAATTGTGTAAAAAGATAAAATAATGGAAATATTTACATTTTTTACATAAAACAAACAAAAACAACAATTCAAAATATCTTCTTATACTTTTAATTAAACAATTTGTTTTTGGATGTTAACAAACTGTCTACTTGACCCCTCTCTATGCTTCTGGTTACTGGACTTGGTAGACTCCAGTTAATCAGGATTGGCAACAGGACTTCATCCAGTATCGCCACCTATACCGGCATGCCACAGGGATGTGTTCTCAGCCCCATCCTCTACATCCTGTTCACTCGTGACTGTGTCGCCTACCACAAGGACAACATTGTCTTGAAGTTTGCCGACAATACTGCAGTGATAAGACGTATCACAGGTGGGGATAAAGTAGCCTACAGGAGAGAGGTTACCAGGCTGGCGTTATGCTGTGAGGACAACAACGTTGCCCTAAACATGGACAAGATGAAGGAGCTGATAGTGGACATGAGGAAGGAGAGGAGACCTCATCAGCCACTGTTCATCCAGGAGATTGTAGTGAAGAGGGTTAGCAGTTTTAAATATCTGGGTGTTCTCATCAGTGAGGACTTCACATGGACATTGAACACCATACAGCTGGTCAAAAAGGCTCAACAGCTGCTCTCCTTCCCGAGGAGGCTGAGAAAATTTGGGCACGAATTTGAGCACGACTGCAATGGATCATAGATGACTGCAGAGAGTGGTGAAGACTGTTGAGAAAATCAACAGGATTCCACTGCCCACTTTACAGAGCATCTACCACCATAGAATCCACAGGAGAGCTGTCTCCATCCTAAAAGACCCCACCAACTTATTTTAAGCCCTGATAAAGACAGTTTTATTTGCATATTATGTGTATTTCTGAATTAATGAGTTTTCACCATGTACAGTATGAGCACAATAAATGCATTAAAATGACAAAACTGAGTGTCAGCTGGTCTAGTCATGCTAAAATTTCTAACTGAAGCTATTTGAATACATCAATCACTCACCTTTCTGTTTTCAATCTGACATTTTTAAGGTTATCTAGTTTATTTTACTGCTGTTATACTGCTTCACATTATTATTATTATTATTGAGGTATAACCAACAACATGGTAAACTCAATCCTCTTTTCACTCTTTTAAAGATCATAAAAAGTGTGTAGAGGCAGGATCAGTTTCTTAACAGACCTGAATGTGTATGCAAATTTAGTCAAATTTAATGTTCAGCATAATAGATGCTATTATGTGTGTGTGTAAAACACTGACATGTCTTACTCGCCTTTTTTCCTCTTCAGGTGACAGAAACAAGGACAGGCCCTCTTGGATGCAGCAACTATGACAACCTTGATTCTGTCAGTTCAGTTCTGGTTCAGAGCCCTGAGAACAAGATTTATTTACAAGGTAATAAATTTATAATTGAATCACCATACTTGACGTTTATCTGTAGGAAAAATAACAGAAAATAACTTAAACCAACTTTTGTTAAAGCAGTCTTACTTATTATAACTTTTTTATATTTTACTGCTGTAGAAGGTTTACAGTGTTTAAAAAAGAATGTTTGGACTTTATTTATTTTCCTGTTGACCCATTCCCAGAGTTACGTGGTGAACACAAGCTGTGACTTTTAATACTACTCTTTAATGAAAGACACTTATATCCCCTCAGGGCTTCAGGCCATTCTACCTGCATACCTAAGGAGCCGATTCGTTCAGGCAGCCCTCAGCTACATCAGCTGCCACTCCGAGGGCCAATTTAAGTGCAGAAACAATGACTGCTGGTGTGAGTGCAGGATGGATTTTCCTAAGTGCAACTGCCCCACTGAGAACCTGGAGGCCATGCAGGACAGCCTGAGGCTAATAAGAGAGTCCTGGACACAAGCCAACAATGAGTTTAAGGAGTCAGGTAGACTATTTAATTCAATTTATATGAGTATATCAAAGATAGATTTGATTATTAAGTACAGAAGGTTCTGTGTCAGGCTCAGTATAAAATGACTTAATAACGTATCATTAGATATTCCAGTCCTTTTTCAGATTTTTAAAAGTAAGTAAAGAGACAGCAATTAAATAAATTGTACTAATTATCAAATTACCAAAAAGTAATACCAAAAAATAAGTTAATTCATTTATCGACAGCACTGAACATATGCCACTTTGATACAATGTAAAGTAGTCAGTCTACAGTTTGTATAACCATATAAATTTGTTGGTCCCTAAAAAACAACTCAACACACAGCCATTAATGTCCAAACTGCTGGTAACAAAAGTGACTACACCCCTAAGTGAAAAAAGCGCACATGCTCAGCATCATATACAGAGGTTGGCTTTTGAAAATAGACATATGAGTAATGCCAACATTACTGCAGAGGTTAAAGAGTTGGGGGGTCAGCCTGTCAATGCTCATACACACTGTATCAAATAGGTCTGCGTGGCTGTCATCCCAGAAGGAAGACTTTTTTTAAACGATACACAAGAAAACAGTTTTCTAAAGACAAGCAGACTAAGGACATGGATTACTAGAACCTAAGATAGATAAAGAAAATCAAGATAAACTGTATGACTGTCTTGCCTAAAGTTAAAGATGGTGATGGGAATGTCATGGTTTGTCATGGAACCATGAATGTCAACAAGAACTGTGACATACTGAAGCAGAGCATGATCCCCTCCCTTCAGATACTGATCCTCAGGGCAGTCGTCACAAAGCCACCTTCCATTTGAGAATGCCCCACAAATGCTCAATAGGGTTTAGGTCTGGAGACATACTTGACTTATACCACTGGCCTCTTCAGAAAGGCATTCGATGTCTTGGAGGTGTGTTTGAGGTCGTTATCATGTTGGAATACATGATGGAGGAGTGGAAGAGGATTCCAGTGGCAACCTGTGAAGCTTTAGTGAACTCCATGCCCAATAGAGTTAAGGCAGTGCTGAAAAATAATGGTGGTCACACAAAATATTTCGACACTTTGGTCATTTTGGTGTACTCACTTTTGTTGCCAGCAGTTTAGACATTAATGGCTGTTTGTTGAGTGCACGGCAAACACTGTTATACAAGCTGTAACCTGACTACTAATTACGCTGATGCTGTGTGTGCAAAATAACACTTAGTTTTGTTAATTAAATCGTTCTTTACCAGAGGTTGTGCTTTGCATGTTTAAAATGTTTGAAATATGGATAGCAAGGCTGCATTACAGCAAGTAGGTCTCGGGTTCAATCCCAGAGTGGAGTGACCTGGGTCTTTTCTGTATGGAATCTGTATGTCCTCTACTTGGGGTTTCCCCCAATGCCACACTGATCAATGAACAATCTTGAAAATATAATATCACAGTAAATACACTGCTCACATAAATTACATAACGACATTATCCTAATTGTGTGAGTAGTATATTTATGGCCACCTTGTTGTGACAAGAAAATTGTAGAAAGGACACTTGTGAGAACTTCTTGAGCTGGGTATGTGTGTAAAATTATGTAATCCCCTTCTTGTGACACCAGTAGGCCGGGATTTCTCCTATGCCAACAAAGAAACAATAATCACCGTACAGGGAAATATTGTTTTGTAGTTCATCTTTTCTTTCTGCATTGACATTGCTTTATTCCAGTGTTAACCTTGAGTTATATCACATTAGAATGCAAACCAGAATATGGTTATAAGATATTTATTATGACCTGTGGATTTTATTTTGGGCATTTTGTGAGTTTCTTCCCAGATATTATATGACATTGATCCTATTTTATAGTGTGAAGCACATATTGATTTTTCCTTCTGCCAATGTAAATAATTTCCCATCAGCTACAACTGATGTGTTTCTGAAGGACAGGTGATACCATTTTCCTTATATAAGTTGTCACCCTGTCAATTTTCATCAGTGTTGTCTGGGACACCATATTGCAAGAGAGTTAATTGAAATGCCTTAATAATAAATATTATTAAATTATTTTATTCTGTTTGTTTGCCAACATAGGGAATGATCTTTTAAACACTATATTTTCCACATTTGTCTTGTTTCTAGATGAATTCCAGAGTTTTGTGAAGAGATTACCAACATATTACGCTGTGAACGTTTCTGCTGTAAGGTATTTTTGGAAAACAGACCCAGGTGTTCATCAGCGCTTTCAGCTTCTTGAGACAAACACTCGACAGCTTCTCAGCAAAGCACAGAGGATAGTCAGCAAGCTCTTCACCCTCAGCAAGAGGTGCAGAACTCAGCCCAAAATATATGTGCCCAAAGAGAGGTGAGATATAAGAACTTGGCTGTAGTGTCACAAGAGTTCTGTTTTACAATTAGTAATAATAATAATAATAATAATAATAATAATAATAATAATAATAATAATAATAATAATAATAATTATGTCGTTATTGTTGTTGTTGTTGTTGTTGCTGCTATTCTAATAAAAACTATAATTATCCTTATTATTATTTGATATGTGCACTGTTTAGATAGTTATGGTTTTATATAGTACTTTAGGTCAGACACATTGTCAAATTATGCTGTTAAGTTTCTAAATCAACAGCTATTAACACAACCTTAGAAATGAGATAGCACAATATGGTGTTGTTTTGGTAGGTTGGCTTTGGAACAGCCAATCTGTCTTCTTCTCAGCTTTGACCTTGTTTCACTCTCTCCATTTCCAGGTCCTAACTAAGACTTGGATTAGCCCTGAGAACTAGGCCTGTTATAGCCCTGTGTCTATCTTTGCCTTCTCCTTCACCACAAGTATCTGACAGAGACTGTGTCAAATGTTTGTTTTTATCCCAGAGAATGTTTTTCGTACCACTTGCAGTTTCTCAACTTGACCTCTCCTCACTTGAATTACATGCTGTTGCTCTTTCCCAGCAAATCCCCACATAAACTGTTAACAAATAGTAGGGGGTTTTTCATTATGGGATATTTCATTTTGAAATTTCCCCTAATTCCCCTATTTTTTGTGAGCAGTAAAGTTGTTATCTCCTGGCCACATGCCACTCTATGTGACTTTAGTAAATAACTGGATGGTCTATTGCCTACATGTTGGTCTCCTCTTACCCTGCTTGATGACTTCAGCTTTGTCAGACAAAGACCCCATGTCTGTTTTGTCTTTAACCTGTCTTTTAATTTCTGTTATCCAATGACCAACATTGGCAACTTCCTCAATCTTGTCCTCAGTGGACCTTCCGCATCCCTCCGAATCAGTGTGATGTGAGCAAAGATAAAATCTGTCAAGAGAGCTATGAGCTGCAGGGAGAAAGTGGACGAAATCAAAACTTGATTGCTTATCTCCTCTTCTATTGCTCTTTGCTCTCCAATGTATCCTCTGATGTGACATCAGTACATTATTCTATAAAGGACAGCTTGAAGAATCTTCCTCAAAAACCTCATGCCACCTCTTCCTTCTCAGCCATCCCCCCTAACTGCTGAAAGGCTTTGAAAACCTACTTGCTGAGAAAATAAACAGGATCTGCCATTCTTATTCAACTGCTGTTATTTACAATGCAGATATGCCACCTCTCAACACACTAACCTGCTTTTCTACTGATTTTCCTCTTTCTATAGATTATGTTCTTTAGCTTCTATCTTCCAGCCGCCCTAGCACATGTCCATGAATCCACTTGCCAGTGTTCCAAAAGTTTGCTCAGGATCCTTTTTCCTTAATGTCTGTGTTCATTCTACTTTCAAGATGGCAAGTCATTTATAACTTGGAAGAAATTTTAACAGCTACAGACTAGTAGCACTCCACTATTTCCTCTTAGAAATAACTGAACACGCTCTCAACAATCAGTTGATATATTATACAAAATGGCCTACACAACCATTACAAGTCTGGTTCAAAGCATGCTTCACAAAAACTGTCCTGTTGACTGTTTCTGAAAAGCTTCATGTTTCCAGAGCATCCAAACTTTCATGGATTCTAATCCGTCTTGACTTTTTGGCAGCATCTAAAATGTCCATTCACAATATTCTCCCTTCTCTCCACTCCAGTCATGGAATTGCTGGCTTGGGCTAAAAGTATCTTATCAGGTACCATTTAGAAGGTCCATTTGCACCAAGTAAACTCTAAACTTAGCACAATTCTCATTGCTGGGATCTCACCTTCCATTTTTATGCTGATGACACAATTCATCCTCTCCTACCCTCCATCAGATGTATGTCTCTACACTCATGGATGTCAGCTCATCATTTGAAGCTTAAATGTAGCATCTGCTTTACATTCATGAATACAGTTCCTCTTGTCAAGCTCTTGTCATCTCACAGGTAAACTCTTTTAGCACACTCTTTGAGACTGCAATAATCCTTGGAGTGATCTTTGATAAACAGCTGAATTTCTTTGCTCATATTGCCAAGGTGACTGAGTTACTAAGGCTTGATACTTTGATACTTTCTGGGTCGCTTAGTGGCATCTACTCGAATTTCTCTTGGTGTGATTTTTGTTGATCTGTTAATTAACAATGGTTTTCCTCGATTTGTACACAATCTGTTTGACTGTAGATTTGTGCAAGATTTTGTAAACATTTTAAACCTGTTGAGGATCAACAACACATTTATGAGATGCTCAAAAAACTCTACTGTCCACACCATGGCAGAGTTCCATAAACAGACCCTATTGAAAACCCAGAAAATTCTAATTATCTGTTTACAGTCTTTCAAGCACCATTGTACAGCAGCTCCTAACAGGGTTTTAGCTTAGCCTAGTTAACTATTTACCTATTTGAGCATGAGGTGACATCTTATATGAAAAATGCTTGTAATTGTGTATGTTGCCCAGGATAAGTGATTCATCTAAATGCTATAAATGTAAATTATTTAACATGGGATGGTATAGGTCATGGTAGCCTAACGGTTAAGGTACTGGCCTCTGGACCAGTACCAGTACCAGAAGGTCCAGGGTTCAAATCCCGCCTCTGCCAAGCTGCCACAGTTGGGTCCTTGAGCAAGGCCCGTTACCCACAATTGCTTGGATTGTAAGACTGTATCACTTGTAAGTCGTCAAAGATAAGGGCATCTGCTAAATGCCGTAAATATAAATGTAAATGTAAATAAAATATAAAAGTGAAATAGATAAAGGTAAAGATAAAGTTGAAATGGAGAGTTATAAGTTTGAGAAGGGAGGTTCTGAAAGATGGATGAGAGAAAGACACTATAAAATACTGTAGAAATGAAAGTTTGAAAAGTGAAAGCAAAGATGTCAGAGAGCAATGAAAGATAAAACACAGTAAGACACTGACAGAGAATCTATTTAATACCTTAGGGTTAAAAGAAGAAAGCTGATAGCAGACAGCAGGGCACAAGGAGTTACGGTCATACTAGAAGTAGGACAGCTGTAAATAGAAAGCTGAAATTGAGTAATGATTAACCAATGTTATAAATCAGTTAAAATATTATGAAGAATTCTAATTGAAGTAAATTAAAAGATTATTTCACCCTTAGTTCAACTAGTTTCTAAATTTCTTTATATTCCATAACCTAAGCCAACATTTGAGTGACTTAGAAATAAGATGAATTATCACTGACAGTTTCCGTATAATCTAACAATAAGAAATCACATATATTTTATTCATTTTCTGTAACACCTATATAGTGCTGCAGAATAGAAAAAAAAGATTCTATTGCTGATTTGAGCTGTTATCATTCTTTTATCATGCAATAGTCCTATTTCTGCACAGTCTTGAAATATGGTAATTCTCGAGAAACTAGTTATACATGAAGTAAGTGGGTGGAAATGTATTTTGTCCCTTGTGTGCTTTTTTTTTATCTGACTCCGAGTGAAATGTGCTGACAGGCAGTTGAGGTTTTTTCTCTGCCACCCACCATTGCACTGACTCTCTCTTAGACAACACATCTGCATGAATATTTATGGGGGTTTTATGCATTAACTACATGTTAAACCAGGAGCAACAGGTTTTCCTGAACTGAAGTTCCCTTGGAATGAGTGAATATGTTCAAGGTTTACACTTGACAAATGAGAACTACTGTCACAAATACCCTAGTAAATACCCCTTTGAATTCACACAGACTTTAACCATATTTTTGCCCTCCTATATGACTCTTCTGTTCTGTTTCTGGTAAATAGTCCTGCCTTCAGTAAGTAATTTCACCTGTCCCTTGTTGCCACTGTGTTGTTCCTGCTCTGGAATGTGAATCTGGGGCTGTGAGTTGTGATTACTTACACAGGCTGTACTGTAATTTGGATTAGTTGGATTTTTCTAAGGTAAGATCTTTCAAATCAATTTTTTAAACATAAAATGTAGACCATATTTTGATACCTCACACCACAGAGATACCAGAACAGCCACCACATGACTGACCAACGAACATTTTGTTTTTGTTTATTCTGTGGTCTATAATACACTTTTCCAGTAATTGTCATTCCATTTTTGTGAGCATTAGCATATATTAGCCTTTTGCCCTGTTTTCCTTCTGAAAAAAACCCCCAAAAAAACCCAAAAACAAATCAAAAACACAGGTGCAGTGGTTACGGTTCTTTCTGTGTAGAGTCTGCTTGTCTTACAATGGGTTTCTGCCTTTCACTCCATGCTTCCACCTAGGCACAGGCTCTGCTGAAACATTGCCCAGGGTTAAGCATATATATATATTAATTTAGCACCTGCACACCAATTCAGGTTTATTCTTCTCTGAGATCGAGCCATGGCCAAAAGGTCAGTTCATGATGTTTCTGCATCCTGACTCCTCCTGCCAGATGTAAACATGTTGAAGGTTGATGAATTCATCTTGTGAATGGTAGATGTGTATTTATGTAGGTATTTTTGTCAATTGTTATTTCCTCGAACTGTCCCATCAAGCAGAATTAAAATAAAATAATGGTGATTCTGTATGATGTTACATTCTATCACTGGAATTTTATATAATAATTTGTAATCTCAATTTTTCTTTTCACACAGATCTTTAAGTTATTGGATGAACTATATTCTTTCCATCATGTACTGCAATGAGAATAATCAGCTAGGCACATATATGGAGGAAAGACGGGCTTGTTCCTGTCAGTATGAGTCCTCACCCTGCCAGGGTGTCATCCCATGTGTGGTGGGTGATGGGCCACTTTGCTCTTCCTGCTCCTACGAGAACCGTTCACGATGTGCCAGCTGTAACCCAGGATACACACTGAGTCAGGGGATGTGTAGGAACATCATACCTGACTCTACTGACAATTACATCGGATTTGAAACAGATCTCCAAGACCTGGAGTTACGATATCTGCTTCAAAAGCGAGATGCAAAAATAAGCATTCATGCCATGTTCATTAGTAATGATGTCAGACTCAACAACTGGTTCGACCCCTCATGGCGAAAGAGGATGCTCTTGACGCTAAAGAGCAACAAGTTCAAGTCTTCTCATGTTCATATGCTCTTGGGCATCTCCCTTCAGATCTGTCTGACTAAGAACAGCACACTGGAACCCATGCTGTCCATTTACATTAACCCATTTGGAGGGAGTCACTCAGAGAGCTGGATCATGCCCATTGATCAAAACAATTATCCTGACTGGGAGAGGACCAAGGTAGATATTCCACTTGACTGTTACAACTGGACACTCACTTTGGGGAACAAGTGGAAGACATTTTTTGAGACTGTACATATATACCTGAGGAGTAGAGTCAAGACAATTTCAGCCCATGGAAATGGAACTGTCTACTTTGAGCCATTGGAGTACATAGATGCCTCACAGAATCTGGGCTATATGAAGATCAACAGCATGCAGCTGTTTGGTTACAGCATGCACTTTAATCCAGACGCAATCCAGGACTTAATTCTGCAGCTAGACTATCCATACACACAGGGCTCACAGGATTCAGCACTGCTTCAACTGCTGGAGATCAGAGACCGCGTGAATCGACTCTCACCTCCAGGTCAGCAGCCTCTAGACCTGTTTTCCTGCTTGCTGCGCCACCGCCTCAAGCTCTCCACTAATGATGTAGTCCGAATTCAGGCTGCCTTGCAGGTTTTCAGTGCAAAGCAGCCCAACTCTAAGGAGTATGAAACCACCAAATTATGTAGCTAATCAAACACTATAATTTGGAGCTGATCACACTTTGAAGACTGCGTCTTTTTTATGGAATAATAATTACTGACAGTGGACTACTTTGCAACAAAAATAATTTTTAAACCACTGTCATAGCATATACTACATTATACAACATACTCATGTAAATAAGAGCAGCATTAATTCTTATTAACAACGTAGCTTAACTGTAAACCGGTAAAATAGCTTTCACTTTCATAACTTGCATTATTCTTTGTTTCCTCATTCACAGTGGCCTAACAGATGTATATGTGATAAATCCATTCTCACAAGTGTTATCAGGCCATTGTTTAGGAAGTATTCAAACATTTAAATCTGTACAGCTCGTAAGGTCGCACTGTTAGTCCTGTCACAGTCAAGTATGCCTGTATCTGACCCAGATTATTGGTAATTATTGTAATTTTGTTGGTAGAAATATTTTTCACATATTTGTACAAATTGTTGATAGGGATTAATTTTGTTAAAAGGCATGACTGATGCCCTTTCTCTATATGTTTAATGTGCTTTTATATTTATAAACAGTTTAAACAATTGTTATTTGAAAATCATAAGGTAATGGCCAAAAATGTGTAGACAATGGGTTTGTTAATACAATAAATAAATTACATTTTTATGCACTGATTAACTTATTTAATTTCTACTAAATGCTTTTGTTGCTGTCGTTGTTGTGATCTGAATTATAGAAATGATCAGCTTTAGTGTTCAGACCCCAAATGAGCATGTCAATGCAAGAATATAAATGATACATATAGGAAAGGAGCTCCAAAATAGGATCCCATTCTCCTTTATGTGACACTTGAGAGTGGAACTTGTACATTGAAATGTTAATGAGTCCTACTATAACAGCATACAAATGGACAGTTAGCAGTGTTGACTGTATATTATCAATTTTAATGTAGTTAATAGGGCAGCATGGTGGCTTGATGGATACTACCGCTACCTCACAGCAAGAAGGTCCCGGGTTAAATCCCAGGATGTTTACCCAGGGTTTTTTCTGTGAGGAGTCTGCATGTTCTCCCCGTGTCCGTGTGGGTTTACTGCAGGTACTCTGGTTTTCTCCCACAGTCCAAAGGCATGCGTGTTAGGTTTATTGGTGTCTCTAAAGTGGCCCTTGGTGTGTGATTGTGTGTGTCCTACAATGAATTGGCGCCCAGTCTAGGGTTGTTCCTGCCCTTGCACCCAGAGTTTCCAGCTGAACAATGGCTGGCCTGTGGTCCTGTGTGGATTAAGCGAAACATAATCGATGGATGGATGTAGTTAATAAGTATCATAAGGTTTCACAGTTCTTATGAAGCTGGGGTTAATTATGACCTTTACCTTGATTTGAAGCTTCTAAATGTACTACAGGTACGCAATATTTAATATACACTGTCCATCCACGCTATTATGTCCATCTGCTTGTTTCTACACATATTATCCAATTAATCAGTACCATTTACCATATAGAGACACTTTGTATTTTTACTGTACAATTACAGAGTGTAGTCAATTTGATTCTGTTGGATCATTTTCAGCACTGCAGTGACACTGATGTGGTGCTGGCGTGTGTTGAACTGGTATAAGTGACTCAGACACCGCCGTACTGCTGTTTTTTAAAACTCTGTGTTCAGACACTTTACCGTATTGGGCATAGCTGTTGTTCCAACTTGTAGATGTAAAGTTAGTATCTCATCTGTTGTTTCACAGTTTGTGTTAGTGAGTTACCTCTAATTTTCCATCAGTGTTTACAGGCTGCGTACAGGAACTGTACAATTCTGGACTTTTTTCAGTTCAGCTGTGACACGTGTTTAAAACCTCTGACAGAATTGTTGTGTCTGATCCACTCATATCAGTACAATACATACCCATTTGCAGTGCTGAGAATGATCCACAACCCAAATATTACCTGTTCTCTGTTTTTAGATGGGCTGACTTCCTTGGAACATCTGGTGAAATTTAAAAGAAAAGGTATGCCTTGAGCTAAACTTCCCCATGTGCTCACCCTATATTGCTCACAAAAATTAGGAATGGAATAATGACATATCCCCTGATTTGTGTGAGCAGTGCAAATAAAACTTGCACCTCAAATAATCTTGATGTCTGTCATTGGGCCCTCTAGTATGAGTAGGATAATTACAGAATAAATTTAGCATAGTGGTTAAGTTAATTAGGGTTAGGGTTATGCTAGGCTTAGACTAGCTCTAGCAGTTGACCTTTTCATCTCTGCATTATTGGTATTAGAATTAGAAGTGTTGTTGATAAGTGTGTTTATTTAATTATTTTCATTTTCTACCAGTTATTTTTACCATTCTATTAGTAGATTTTGCTGCTTGGAAATAAAAACGAATACAGTTCCCTCTAAACATAATGGACCGTTATTATCAGAAATTTTGAAATGTGCTTGCATTAGTTTTGGAAAAGCTTCTTACACATACTTTGCTAATTTTTTGGAACCTAGCAGTGGGCAAGGTTGGCTTAAACCTTTATTATGTTAGTTTGTTGTAAAAATGTAAAAAATCTTTAAATTAGATTTAAAACTCACAAAACATTACTCTGCAGTTATAATTAGCTTCCACATCTTAATTCATTTAAATGTTCTGCAACTTGCTTCATGAGATCCCAGCATTTTGTAAGTTGTTTAATAACAACTTACAAAATGAGGAATAAATATAATAAAATGTTTTCATGCTAAACTGAAAAGAATATTCTATTAAGTATGTTCCTAATCCAGTGATTACAACTGAATATTCCCAATAATATGGAAATGTGAACTTTTATGTGCCTTTATTATTTATTAATTATGACAAATTTTACTAATTTGGACCAAAAAATGTTTACACCTTCACCAGAATAGCATAAAAAAATTGGGGTAACTTAAGTAAAATCACATTTTTATTTAATCAAATTAAGTGGAGATGTTTTTATATATAATTTGTTAAATAAAAAGTTGCCATAAAAACAAAATTTTGTGAAAAAAAATAAGAATACACTCTTATATATAATTAATTAGTGGCTTCTGATTTTTTTCAAATGTCACAGGACATAAATGCTTTTTATTCTATATATAAAAGCATTAGTTTGTGATGACTTGTTAAAACACAAGCAGCAGCATTTTCTAATGTGCTAAACCAATACTGGCTTGTTTCATTCGCTATCAAAAAAACTTTTCATGCATTGAATTTTCTTGTCACACTCAGTGTTATATGCAGATAAATAATCCTCAATTGTCCTAGCAAGAACTGCCACCATGTTTCTCATCTCCTCAGGCATTAGGAGGTTGTATATTACATTTGTGCCATAATCCATGCTAATGGGCCTAACCTGTGTACAGAAGGCTCATATTAAAGCGATGTCTGGCTGGGAAACTAGTCTCATGCAATAGTCTAGGTTGTGTATAGATCATTTCACAATAAGGTTGAAGAGAGATTGTGATAAACAAGAATCCTTCCAAAGCATCAGTGGACCACTTGATTGGATAATCCAAAAATCATTGTAGAGCTTTAAATACCATATATGAAAAGTGCCCCTCCCATTAACTTTTGCATCTGTTGGTCATTTTTGCAGAGGATATTTTCAGTGTTGTAATATAAAATTGCTTTTACCACAGTTCAGTGAGGTGTACAGAAACCACTTTGCATTGACAGTGGAGAATAGCCTGTCTCCAACATCTCTGCCTCATACATTTCACTGATGGATGATGGCCAAGCAAGACAGACAGACAAGGAATCAAAGTCCATCAACATTCACAACACTCAACACATATTTCTCTCACAGTCTACAAGCTGTCTTTGCCTTGGGGAAGGAGAAGAAGGGAGGAGTAGAAATATATCCTTAGATCAGATAGGATGTGTGTATCTGTGTGCTGTTGCTATTTAGTATGCACAACTGTAACGTTTACAGTTAATTTTAGTGTCTAAATCACAATTACTAATACTGCTGTACAAGTGAGTAGTGTAAGGCATATTTTCTTGTCACACTTTGGACTCCTTAATACCAGTTGAGCGTTATTTAAATGCCACAGCCAACCTGAGTGTTGTTACTTACAATGCCCATCCCTTTATGACCACAAAGTAACCATCTTCTGATTGCTACTTTTAGCACAATAATATGCCATGTCGTAAATCTCAAATTGTCATAAAATGGTTTTGTGAACATGATGTGACCATAGTCAAGATCTCAATCAATCAGACCATCATATCTCAATCCATTAGAGCACTTTTGGGATGTAGTGAAATTAGGGATTTGTTTAAAGCACCAGCACCTTTTTAAATCTACAGTATCACACTAAGGTGAGTACACACCTAATTTTTGTAACAATTTTATTATATTTTTTCATAGGACAACACTGAAGATATGACACTTCATTACAGTATAAAGTAGACATTCTACAGCTTGTATAATAGTGTAAATATGCTGTGCCCTTACAATAACAACACATATCCATTAATGTCTAAGCAACTGTCAACAAGTGAGAATACCCCAAAGTGAAAATGGCCAGATTGAGCCCACAGTGTCGAAATATTTAGTGTGGCTGCCATTATTTTCCTTGTGCATGGAGTTCACTGGAGATTTACAGGTTGACACTGGAATCCTCTTCCACTCCTCTATGATGGCAACAGGGACGTTGGAGACCTTTCACTCCTACCCCTTCAGTTTGAGAATCCCCATGGATGCTCAATATGCTTTAGGTCTGGATATATGCTTGACATTTACCCTGAGTTACTTGATCAAGGTAGTGCTGTGTCTTGGCGGTGTGTCTTTGGTTGTTATCATGTTGGAAAACTGCCCTATGGCCCAGTTTCCAAAGCGAGAGGAGCATGCTCTGTTTCAGTATGTCACAGTACGTTGTCAACTTCTTTGGCCGACCAGGGTGAGGTCTGTTCTGAGTGGAACCTGATCTGTTGAACCACTGTATGATCTTGGCTTGATCATCGTGCTGCAGCTCACTTTCAGGATGTTGGCAATCTTCTTATAGCCTAAGCCATAGAGCCAAATGTAACACACCTGCTCCAACTTCACGCCTGTAACACTAACGAGTCACATACCGGGGAGGGAAAATGACTAATTGGGCGCAATTTGGATATTTTCACTAAGGGGCGTATTCATTTTTGTTGCCAGTGGTTAAAAAATTAATGGCTGTGTGTAGAGTTACACTGTTATACAAGTTGTAGATTTACAAACTACTTTAGATTTTATCAAAGTTTCATACTTTCAGTGTTGTCCCATAAAAAGGTATAATAAAATAGTTGAAGAAATATGAAAATTGTAATTATAAATAAGAATTAAGGCAATTCTAAAAGCAAACAGGTTTAACAAAAATGGGACTAGAATGCTATACTTAAAAAAGCAGCCGCTGAATACAGGTTACAATGGGAATTTGAATAGAAGAAGTTTGAACTGTATTGGATGAATCTGTCTCCCTTTCTAATGGGATTGTTGTAGTGTAGTTGGCTGTATTATGACTGCTTATTGCTGATACTCTAGTGTTATCGATCTTCCTCTGTGAAACCCAAGCACTGCTACTCTACCGCCTGCTATGCTTTATTTCAGTGGTTCTTCTACTGACTAATTAAACAATCCAGGCTCAGCAAATACATCCTACTGCCCCTGGCACTCAAGTGTTACAGCCCATTACAAGCAGAAAATAAACAATGAGATAGAGAAAACTGTGGATGCACAATGTAAAATGTGAGCACACTCATTACCATAATGCTGAGGGCACTAAGACATTGCACATTATTGTTTCTAGTTAATCTTTCAAAAAAGTAAGTGTAAGTTCATTGTATTTGTTGTAGTTCACTACACAAATGCAATTGCAAATTGCTGAATTATCATTGACTCTACCCTTTTGTTGTACCGGTATAGCTATTATGACAGCACTAAAAGGTGTTGTTAATGTTTGAAACTGAAATTGCTCAGGCATTTCCCATAGGCAGGGAAAGGTGACATTATTAAGAAAACACAATTCTCTAAAGAAATTACTTTCTGCATAAGCTTCATCAGCTAGCTACAAGGCACCAGCAGTGCCAGCAGAATTTTACTCTCTAAACTAGCAAATGCATATGCCCTCCTAAATATAAAAGGGCAAAGTGTAGCATTTTATGGCACCTGAAGTAGGGTGAGTGTAGCAAGTAATTAACAGTTTTGTGAGATGAATATTTGCGATGCAAATATGTATGGGCCCGAACTATATTTAAGCACATTAAGTTTCACTGCCAGAGGGGACAACTGAAACTAATTTAGTAGCAATAAAACCAAATTAATAGAGTACAGGTATATAAGCACACCAAGTTATATTAACATCCATTGCATGTAATACTGAAAAAAGCCTCAATAAAAAGCAGTGATTGTGTTGGGCCAAGAGCCAATGTATGTCTCTCAGGAGTAGTCAAACCTTCAGTCAGCACTTATCATTTTTCATTTGGATCAGCTCTGCCATTGCTGACACTGTATTAATTATGAAATAGAAGCATGGTCTTCAGATTTAAGTTTTACTAAAGGTAACAGTTTTGTAATTAAAATCTTGACCAAATCAGTTATGTTTGTGTCACACGTTGTGCATAACATATTATATTTAAACAAATCTATCTTTTGATTAGTACAGGCAGTGAGAGTATATTGTACCACTGAGTAATGTTAGCATTATTCAACTTTCAATGTGTTCTTTATTTACCTTGCCTCTAACCCATACGCCCACACCAGCCATTATCCATCTGCTTTCAGGCTTTTAGCAACATGGATTCTTTGAGCTTTGGTTATTTAAATTTTCTATGTGAAGATGCCAGCCTCCAGCACTTTGTCATAAAAAGCAGACTTAGTAGATAGTGAATATGCGTTTGAAAAACAGCCATTGTCTAAGATTAGCTACCTAAGTTGTAATTGAGAGTCCTTTCAAATGTCAGTTTGCAGCACAAATGAAGACCACAATGAAGCAGTTTAAGGTGCCCTCTCCTCTTTATTAGACAAGCATGCAGCAGCACTCAGCAAGGAGTTAATTGTGCAAGGTTGGATTCTATTACCATTATAGCAGGTAAAGTCAAACACACAGTTTAATATGTTTCCTAATTTAGGAAACCATTACTGTACTCCTAGATTCTGTCTGAAATACAGCATGCTGTACCACATGGTATGGGCATATGACATGGTCAGTGCAACAACATTTATTCAGATGTGTGATTTATAAAATTAGAATCTGTGAGTGGTGTGTATAAAATAGCTGGTAAGATCAGACAAACTGCTGCCAAATTTGCTGAAGACCAGATTTGTTTCAAGAGGGATAGATTCAAGTTCATGCTCAAGACAGACAGACATAATAGATTTCTGAATGCACTTTAAAAGTGCCTAAAGTAAATTATTTAGAGCTGAATAACCTGCACAGCTCATATATCATGTGTGAGCTGGCCATTTTTGGTTTTACCGTTCTATGTGGCTTTGGAGACTATTGCACAGTATTTTGCAGCACACAGAAAATGTATTATTTATCAAGTATTATTAATCAATATGTTTAATTCTGTTTTAAAAGTGAATATTAACTGTTGTTACACATGATTTTGTGTTTTCCAATAAGAAAAGAAAGGCATAAGGGGGATGTGATGTAATAAATTTTTTTTTTGGCACCTCATTGGATGATGTTCTCATTTAACACTATACTGAACAAAAAAATAAACGCAACAATGACATTCAGCTTTTCATTAGCGGAACGCATAGATCTAAGACACGAATGCATACAAGAAACCTTTTTCTTTCAGATATTGTGCACAAATGTGTTTAAATCTGTTTGAGCACTTCTCCTTTGCCGAGATAATACACCTCAAAGGCATGATTACTGCACGTGTGCCTTGGGGTGCAGAATAAAAAGTCACTCTAAATTGTGCAGTTTTATCACACAGCATAGTTGCTTTTATGATACAAATTAAACAGCCAAACCCGATGTTACTGAAATCACACATCAGATAATATAAGCTCAGTTGGTGCATTTTTTACAGAAATATATACTGAATAGAGAAACAGGACACATGAGATGATGTATATGAACAGGGAGAGACAAGGTGGTTAAGCTAACACAAACACAGTTGCTAAGAGACTAGCTATAACAAGCACTGAGTCTATCAGGTAATGTTAACTAAGTGCTAATACAAAATAGATGCTACCAGGGACAATGCTTAGGCAATGCTAACAGCTAACAAGGACTACTTTTAAACAGAGAATTGCACATCAAACAAGAACAAGAGACAGGGAACAGTGAAAAACAGGTCCAAGAGACCATGACACAAGTGCAACAGAGGTAACAACAATAATATTAAGAGAGACAGGACATAGAGAACAACCTGACAGGGAAAAGTGAGATGAGAACCAAAAAGTAGGTGGAGCAGAGTAGATGTTTAAATGGGGGAAACACAGCATGCTGTGGAAGGAGAAAAAGGTCATGTGGGATGATGTTCCTAACAGTGTGTTCCCAGCATACAACATCCTGACATTATTTAATAAGTGTGGAAATTTCTTCCATGGGTTATTCATTTTGAACATGTTCCACACGCAGAATCATAAATCAGGATCAATGTTTATTTCTAGATTTGTTATTTTTTATTCATTATTTCCATTCATAAATAAATAAATATCTACTGCCCCATATTGGCTAAAATAAATCATTTATCAAAAGTGAGTTACTTGTGAATTCATGCCTAGTATATAATGCTTTGATGCAAACTTCTCAGCAATTCTTTATTTATTTTATTTTTGTCAAGACAAAAGTTCATAAGTTCCCTAGTTGCTTTTCACCCATAGTTCATGTTAATATGTTGTGATCTTACTGTTTTTAATTGGCCATTGCAATAGATAACAATTTAAGGTTGTAATTGTATTGTTGCACTCCATCCACTCTGCTAATTAGCAGTTGTTATTGGCGTAAATAAAACCACAAAATATTCCCTATAACATTTTGATGTTATTGATTATTGTTTATTTTATTATTATATTGTTTATTATTACACTTTTGGCATGAAGGCATCTCATTGTTTTTATACTTTTGTTTTCGATTTGTGTGTCTATCTTTAATTCAGCTATAATTTTCCTAAAGATTTTGTTTTGACATGACATTGTTTATGGCTGGTTGTGTTCATAAATTAAAGTATGCAAACAATTAAACAGTATGACTTAACCAATTAAAAAATCAACTTATATAGTGTATATGTCATTCGAATTTTGACTGTCTAAATTACTACTGTAACATCTGTAGCAAGTACCCTATCCCCTATTCAGAAACCGAAAAATTCAGATTGATTAAAAAAATAAAATTTCCTCTCTATAAGTAAACAACATAAATTTAGAAAGTAAACACTTTATCTAGAGGTCTTATATTTTTTTAACTGCCTGATACAGTCCAATGCTGTACAAAATCCTGCTCTAATATATGGGATCACTTACTCAACAGGTCCATATTTCTCATAGTTTTTTTTTCAGTAGATTAATATGTTGCAATTGTTGTGTATTTTATAATGGAGTGTTTTAAACAAGGAACAGATGAGAGACACTAGTGAATTGACTAGATCAGTACACGAGATGAAAGATGATCCTGCTGTTACAGTTGTAACCCCTCCATATATATATATATATAAAATGTATACATAATGCCATAAAGTGCTGCCCAGTAAATTACTTAATTCATTTTGCCATTCACGTGTTTCTTATTCACTTACACACTGCAATGATGCATGTTTGATTGATCCAAACACACTCAGAATTGACTTTGCTTGGCCTGAAATCAATAATACATGTTTAAAAGCCACTATTGCTCCTGTCTTGATCTCTGAAACAGGAACTTCCAATTTGCATTCTCCAAATGTTCTGTTTTTTTTGTCATCCATTCTTCTGTTGTCACCACTATCCCACTCTGCAATGAATGGGACATACTCATGAGGTAATTTGGGTAAGTGTGGACAGTTAGACAGTGTGACATGAGGCTCGTTCACCTGCACACATTTTGAAGGTGATTGTGATTTATAAAAAGGAAGCGGCATTCAGGTGTGTGTACCAAACATTTTATTAATCTACTCTATATAATCCAGTTTTATAAATTAGGTTCCAGGAGAGGAAGGAGAAAGATGGGGTAATCTCATGAAGAAAAAGGCTATTATAATGAAGCTGCTGTCATTTGCTAAGTATTTTCGTAATGTAAGATAGATATTCATAAAAAGGCATTTTTGTTATATAGTAGATTTCATAATGTATGCGATTGTATGTGATTTCAACAGTTTCAATGATATTACAAAGCCATCTCATATCTAAGAGCACATATCTATTCTTTCTATGACTGTTCAACTGGATTTGATAAAAGAGTAAAACAAAATGTTTCTACCATACTAATTAAATTCATTTTTACCATTTCTCAATGAGGAAGAATGACAATTATAATTATGATTCCTTCAATTAAAAATCGCTTCTAATCCTATAAATAATCCATTTGGTATGTCATGATATATCATGTCATTCACTGACTATATTTACATTTTTATAACTTTTCAGACTCTGTTATCCAGACCAGCTTACAATTTAGTTGAATGTAAGGACTCAGCAGTGGCAGCTTGGGAAATCCAAGATTTAAACTCACAACCTTCTAAATATTAGCCCAGATCCCTAACCACAGACCCATGTTTTATGGATAATCTTTAATTACTCAAGGACAGAACTTATAATGATATTTGGATTTGATTCTACATATTTAGTTTTCGGATTCGTTCTCATATTTGCACTGAGAGGTGCTGTTATTGCTCTTAACTGCTTACTTCATCCATATCAAATCAAAGAAAATACAGCCCAACTTAGTTGCATGATTGTTTTCAAAATGATTTTTTATGAGCTTAAATTGATTGTATGAAGTTATGTAAAAGTACCCTGAATTTATGAATGTATTGAATGTATGTAATCAAGGTTAATTTATTGTGAGGATTCTGAAGTGAAAAATAATTATTATAAAACCCCACAACACTTTCTTCTCTTTATTCAAATTGTTATGTGCTTCCACACTGTCACACCGACACACAGCTCAGCGGACCACACCCACGCACGCTCACCCTCGCCGGCTTGTTAACTCTCACACCTGGTCCTTATCACGACTCATTATCACACCCTATTTCTACCCCTCACTCACACACCATCACCACGAAGTCTCATTGGTTTCTCTGAGTTTTGAGCATTTATCAGCGGTTATCTGACTACCAAGGTCTCAATCGGATTACCAAGAGGTATGCCTATCCCTTGCCCCTGGTGCCATCAGCCTTGGAACAACTCGCTGGTTCACAAAACTTGATCTCAGAAACGCGTACAACCTGATTCGGATCAAGGAGGGAGATGAGTGGAAGACCGCCTTCAGCACCAGCAAGGGACACTACGAATATCTCGTGATACCTTTCGGGGTAGCCAATGCGCCGGCCGTCTTCCAGGCATTTATGAATGACGTGGTCAGGGACATGCTGGGGCGTTTCGTAACGGTTAACCTGGACGACATCTTGGTCTACTCCCCCGACCTTTCGACACACATCTCACAGGTACGATAGGTTCTGCAAAGACTCTGGGATAACCAGCTCAAGGTAGATCCCTGTCAGGATCGCCATGGTTGATACCAAGGTCTCCGCTGTTCTTCCTGGGATTTGGCAATTTTTATCGTCGATTCATTCAGAACTTTAGCTGGATCGCGGCTCCTCTCTCGGCCCTCCTTCGAGGCAATCCACGGACACTCCACTGGCCCTCGGTGGCGGAAAAAGCCTTTCTAGACCTAAAAAAAGGCTTCACTCAAGCCCCGGTACTGGGACACCCAGACCCCACTCCCTTTTATTGTTGAGATGGATGTATCCGCCGTCGGCGTAGGGGAAGTTCTCTTACAACAACTTGGCGAACCTCTCAAGCTACATCCTGTGGCTTTCCTGTTCCACAAGCTCACCCTGGCAACTACAATGTGGTGGATCATGAACTCCTGGACATAAAGATGGCATTGCAGGAGTGGAGACATTGGAGAGGGAGCCCTGCACAGAGTAACAGTCTACACGGATCACAAGAACTTGGAGTATTTCAAGTCAGCCAGATGCCTCAGTCCCCGTCAGGCCCGTTGGGCACTATTTTTCGCCCGTGTTGACCTGGGGATCTCTTACCGCACGGGATCTCGTAACACTAAGACTGACACCCTTTCCCGCTGTATGGAGAGCTCCTCCGACCCCACAGACCCACCCGAACCCATCCTCCCTGCCTCCTGCTTTGTCGGGGCTCTACAGTGGGACTTCGAACAGGAATTGAACAAGGTCCTGACCAGAACACGCCTCCCACCAGGAGTTCCTCCTGACAAGAAATATGTTCCCCCTCAATTCAGGAACCGCTCCTCGCCTGGGTTCACCTCTCTCCGCACTCTGGACATCCAGGTGAGACCAGGACACACCAACTCATGTCGTTCCATTATTGGTGGGAGACCATGACCAGGGATGTGCATGCTTTTGTGGCCTCCTGCTCCACCTGCGCACGGTGCAAGACCCCCTGCACCCTTCCTTCAGGGTGACTCATCTCCTTGCCCATTCCGGAATGCCCCGGGTCCCACTCAGCAGTGGACTTCCTGACGGACCTCCCTCCCTCCCAAGGTATGACTACCATCCTCAATTATTGACCGCATTTCTCGGGCTGTCAGGTTCATTCTTCTCCCTAAGCTCCCCATGGCATTTGAGACCGTGGAACTGCTTTTTTAGCGGATCTTCACACTATTCGGGATCCCGGAGTTCATCCACTCAGACCGAGGTCCCCAGTTTACCTCCTTGGTCTAGAGAGCTTTTCTGGAAAAGTTGGGGGCATCCGTCAGTCTCACCTCAGGGTACCACCCTCAATCCAATGGGCAATGTGAGAGGGCAAACCAGGAGCTAGGCAAGTTTCTCCGTATATACTGTGCTGAAAACCCCACCGATTGGGCTCGCTTCCTCCCCTGGGCTGAGATCGGCCAAAATTCCCTTTGCCACTCCTCAACGGGGCTCACCGTATTCCAGTGTATCCTGGGCTACCAACCCCCCTTCGCCCCATGGTACCCCACCCCCTCGGATGCTCCAGCTGTCAATGCCTGGTTTGAGAGAAGCAAATCTGTCTGGTCCCAGGTCCACCAGCAGATCTCACGGGCTCTCCAGATGTACCAGACCCAGGCGAACCAAAGACGCAGCCGAGAGCAGACTTTCAAGCCAGGGGATCGGGTCTGGCTGTCTACCCGGGACCTTCACTTTCGGGGAAGTACTAAACTACGCCCCAGATATATTGGGCCATTCAAAATAGTTAAACAAATTAACCCTGTCACTTACTGTTTTTCTCTCCCTCCTCACATGCGCACTCATCCGGTCTTTCACGTTTCTCTCCTCAGATCCTGGGTTCGTGGTCCGCTGGCAAATTCTTCCCTGGTCGAGCCGCCCCCAGTGGAGGTTGACGGTGCCCCAGCCTACACAGTCCGTGGCTTGCTGGATTCCTGGAGGCGTGCTTCACGGCTGCAGTACCTCATAGACTGGGAGGGTTACGGACCCAAGGAGCGATGTTTGGTGGATGACATCTTGGACCCTCTCCTCATCGAGGACTTCCATGCCACTCACCCGGACCGCCCTGCCCCCCGAGGCCGCAGCCGCCCCCGGAAGACCACCCCCACAAAACGGCCCGCATCCCACATGGGCCCTTTGGAAGGGGGGCACTGTCACACCGACACACAGCTCAGCGGACCACACCCACGCACACGCACACTCACCCTCGCTGGCTTATTAGCTCCTACACCTGGTCCTTATCACTACTCATTATCACACCCTATTTCAACCACTCACCGCGAAGTCTCGTTGGTTTCTCCAAGTTCTGAGCGTTTATCTATGTGTTTCTCTAGCCGCTACTTTACCGACCTGTTTCTGTGTTTTGACCCTTGCGTTTGCTTTTGCCCTCCTGCTCCTGTTTGTGATCTGCTGTTGCCGACCTTTCGGGAGTTTGACTACGATTTTTCCTGCCGTTTGGAGAATAAACTCTTTGCTTACCTGGCGCGCTGCATTCTGACTCCATCCTTATTTGGAAGTTATGACACACACAGCATTTCTTACATTAACTTTAACTTACATTAACTTTTATTTGATTTCAGACAGTATAAGTCAGATATATTTCATGTTTTGTCTGGTCAACTTACTGTCATAACCTTAAAACATTTTTAAATTAACATTAATTCCTGCAATTGAGCCTTGTAACACATTAAAAAAAAAGAAAGCTGTGATGGGGAAAATTAGAGCTAGTAATTAATTTATAATATTAAATAATGATGTGATGATGTAATGATATGATTTCAAACAGGTCATGGCAACATGATCGTAATCATGATTCGGTAAAAAGACATCCAGGAAAGGATTCAATTCATCAACAAATGTATAAGAAAACTATTGAAATGCTTGAAAACAATGTACCTTAAAGGAAGAATGCAATTGGTTTGCATATTTCTCCCTCTACAGTGCATAATATTAAACAATTCAAGGAATAAGGAGGAAAGCTGAGTGCCCATTATATTCAATCTCTCAGACAGCACTAAATCAAAACATGCAGTCAAAGAATATAAAATGCATGCCATGTGCTCTGAACCAAAGATGAAAATGACCATCCAGACTGTAAAATGTATGTCATTGTATGGGGCTGTGCCAATGCCCTGGGCAAAGGTCATTTATACTTCTGGGATTGCATCAATATTGCAAAACCACATGCTGCACAGGTTACAAAGACATGGCTATAGAAGAAGACGGTAGAAATACTGGCCTGGCCTGCCTGCAGTCCTATCCTGTCCCTAGTAGAAATGTTTGAGAATTTTGAAACAGAAATGTGACAACAACTGTTGTACACCTTCAGACTTGTTCACATGAAGAATGGGACAAAATAACACCCAAAGCAGTAAATCATCTGTGCCAAATATATTATTATATCATGTATATTATTATAAGTGCAGTGAACAGGATTTGAAACATTACAAAATGGTAAATGGATTTTGAATAACAAATGAAATTATGTTAAACAGAATCACATGAAATATATCCGGTTCATAGTTTGCAATAAAATGAATGTCAAAGTAAATGTAAGAAACACTGTGTGCTTTTTTATATACATTTTAAATACTATTTTTTCTGATTTGATCTTGTACTTTGAACATAAAATGTCATACTGGATATATTAAATAAATAACCATTTAATAAACAAAAGTTGATGAAACATTAAAGAGTTTAAAATTAAACTGTTTACTATCTCAAGTCATCTCTATCACTAGTCATAAAGTGTCATTTATATTGGGATATTTTTAAAAGATTTAGTTCAGTTTTGTGGTTGTATTATGTTTTAATGTGTTTTGTTACTGTTATTTATTTTTTAACATGTAAATTGAATGTATCACTTTTGTTCTTAATCATTTTGTTTTTACACTAAATTGTGTTGAATTAGTGCAAAAAATGGAAAACACAAGCACTGAAAAATGCAAGGGTTTTTTAATATGTTTTTGTTAAGCATGCCCCCAGTTTTTGTAGCATAAACTGTAAGTGTGAGATTTTACCTATGAGTGAGTAGAGTCTGGCAATCAGTCCTTTACACTATTTAGTCCCTGTCTAATTAAGATCAGTGCAGTGGAATATGATGATTGACACATAATGCCTGGAGGTAGCTATCAATATTTCCATGTCTGCTTGGCATGTATTGGACATGGGAATGCTTTCTATATTCATTTTGTTGTAATTGCATTTCATTCCTGACTTTTACACCCTGTCTCCCAATTGTTCTTCACGTTCTGTCTATGTGTGTTATGACTGCCAGGTAGTTCCTCATTATATGTATTATACTACCTACTAGTACTAATGAGAGAAGGAACGGATGCTAGGATGACAACATTTGGTAGATTAATGCTCAAGCAACTACTCACAAAGTTTGGTGAATATAAGAAGCTCCAGTTCATTAGATGATATTTTTAGCCTGGTGAAGTTTGCTGTAATAATAATACACAATAGGGAAGCTCAATCAAAATCACACTTTTGACTCTAGGGTCCTGTATTTGAGGCAGGTTTGTGCTAAATGGAAGGATGTAGCTTAGATTTAGAGTGCTGCTTTATCTATTGGTATTATTATTGTTATTTGATGCAATTACTTTCTAATGCATATGAGAGTATGGAGTGTTTGAATTGATCATATACAGTGCTTCACAGCTTGTAGAAGAAAAGCAACAGGGAAATGTCACACTGCAGAGGCAGATCATTTGTAATCATTATTGAGTCTGCCTTTTTCACTTACTACAAGAGGGGAAGATGTAAGAAAAATACAACAGACAATTAACAAAGGATTAATGAGGTGCATTATACAGGTATACAGCACACACCAAATATTTACGATGTTTCAAACTAAAGTCATTAACACAATCAGGCTTCTCTGTTCACAATGACATTCACAGTGTGAATTTTATGTCAAGACTAAAGTAAAGACAAATTATCCTTTGATTTGAAACAGATTGTTTCTTTAAATACCTGCTGTACTAACGATTCGATAGTGCTGTATCTGGGTTTTACATGTCTCTCTATTAGAGTTTGGGGCCTGAGTGGCTGGCCCAAGGAGGCTGAGTCTCACTGAGTGATTAACTAAAGTTTGGAACCGACAGGCATGAGCACCTCTGAGGATCCTCTGAACTAATATAGAACTCTGCTTAACATGCCTGCATGAGTGATAGAGGTACTAAATGAAGAGAGGGACTGGCTATGTATACAACAGAGATCATGATGTAAATTATGACTCATATTGAAATTATCAAACTGGAGGCAAATAGCCAAGCAAATCAGCAGGACCCAGTGGGTTAGCTGGAAGCTGAACAAATGCAATACTGTGAAATTCCCAAAGGATGGAAAAGGTTCCATACAATTTAATTGTGCGTCAATTAAAGTGAAAATCTTATTGGACAATACAGAATACAGTAATATATACACGTCAGTAGGCATATATACCATAATGGTGGTGAGAAAACCTGTATGTTCTTCATTTTATATA
>JAUZST010038007.1:0-27444 GCA_034779995.1 Parotocinclus haroldoi | reverse complement strand
CCATCAGAGCGACGCCGAGCCTGAAGATCATCCAGGCGTGCGGTGCCGGAACCAGCACAGAACATCAGCTCTGAGGGAAAAGAGAAAATGTAGTTAATTATGTGGGTGACCTAAAGAAGAACTGCTTGAGGTCCAAACTGACTGAACACCACGTACGTGACGTCTTGCTGTCAGACCTTTCAGAACGTGTAATGCAAGTCAAGGGCTTAACACCACCCCATACATTAATTTCTAGTCGTCTGTCTCTATTGGTACGTTGTACCACCTGGTTTGAACTGCAACCCCAATTCCAATTTAGTTGGGGCGTTGCGTAAAACATAAATAAAAATAGAATATGATGATTCGCAAATCCTTTTCAACACATATTTAACTGAATACGCTACAAAGACAAGACATTTAATGTTCAAATGGATAAACGTTCTTGTTTTTTGCAAAAAAGTTGGGGTATGAGAGTGTTTTATCAACACTCTAGTAGCATTTGGGAAGTGATGACACTAATTGTTGGTTGGATCAGTGTGGTCGAGGGGAAATGTCTAGGGCTTCAGCTAAGGATGTGTTGGCCCTTTCTTTCTGGGTTTCACTCCAAGTATACAAGAAACTCAAACTATGTCCCAGGGGGTGCCCTACGAGGAGATCAATTCCCAGACTGAGCTCCTTGGGAGAGTGCTCTGTCTGTTGTTACATGAAAGTCTACAGACATGGAGTACACAGACTATACCTCTCAGCAAGCATGAAGTACACTACATGACAGAAGACACTTATGCACAATCAGAGCACCTATACGAGCTCTGTACTAGTGATGCAAAGTGGTTTTTGTACATACCGTTACTGAGCAGTCTTTACCTGACTATGTTTATTTAAATTTGAACCCTTGAACCCTTCACTACCATAAACATCTCTGTATCTGCCTTCATAACTTGTTTGTACCTCGCCTAACCATTGTTCATGTTTTGGGTTTGTATGCCTGCACCTCGATTCAGCCAGTAATGTATTCACTTTGCTTGCACTTGCCTCCATCATTCTTTGACTGCCTGACACTTGCAAACTTTCTATCAGCCTGCTGGCTGTGTGCTAATGTTATCTGTATAAACTCAGAAATATTGTGGTATATTTTGACATGTAGCTATTTTATTCGCTCAAGACGCACAATATGCTACACTAAACACTAAACACATACTTTCTTAAGTAATATTAAAACTGCTTGATGTTTGGATGGACAAGATCTTTGTTTTGTAATAATGTTTATTTTTATAATGCAAACTTGAACTTGTTTTACAGTCAAACCCTGAATATGCAGTATAGTATTATAATATCCAGTTTATTATAATTTAAGCCATTATAATGAATTGCAAATGGACCAAACTACAAGTGGTTAATTCTGCCACCTCAGAATTCACAAATCTCCAGTTTAATCCCAGCCTGGACTCCTATTGTGGGGACTTTGCAGGTTCTCCACCTGAGTTTCCTCTGGGTACACTTTTCCAAAGACAAGCAGTTAATTGGTGTGTCCAATGTGTCCCAATGTGTGTACATTCACCCACGCTCTGTCTATGGTCGGCTCCCTTCTTAATCTACAACCTTGGATTAATGAATAAGTATATTGTTTAGTTAACACTGTAGTTTTTAGCACTAGAAAAAAACAAGACATGAGAATGTGCATTTACAAACGCACATGCTCAAGCCCCACCCAAACTACAGATAACAGGCAGGTGCATCAGAAAGGCTCCTATACCACAGTTTCATTCTGCTATAAATGAAATTAGAATAAACTGTTTGCAAAGAAAAGTAACCCTCAACCGTCTATTGCCTTGTAGGATCAGATGCAAGACACTATGGATAAGGGGGTCTGATAAATGCCGTAAATGTAATGTAAAGGTATAGTTCCTGAGTGAAATACAACAAGAAATTCCTGATTATTATGTTATATGAAAATATTACAGCACATGAATGAAAGAAACACATCTATAACAAGTTCTTTAACTTTTTTCAGAAATGATATCAAAGGATGTTGAAGGTATTTAAAAGGCAGTGACTGGGGATAATGAGGTTTTTTGTTTACTGGAAGAGTGTCGCTGAGATGAAAGTATAGGAATTCTGAAGTGGAATTGTGATGCTAGAAAACTCTTAAAGTGAATAAAAGGCTGGTGAAATACTTGCACCAGTGTTATTGGTTTGAGCAAATTAAGCCCTTGAATTTTCTACTTGTGTTATCATTATCAAATACATTTAGTGTCTTTGGTTCCTAAGCATTTATCTGCTGCTCAGGGGACACAGGTCTTATTTGCATGCTGTAACCCAACTCTGACAGCTTCAAACCAGTATTAGTTTATAATTTATTAAGCCATTTGTTAAATTATTCAGTGTAGGCACAGCGTGAACGGTGGCACAGTGGTTAGTGCTCTCAACTCACAGCTCCAGATATCCCTACTTCAGTTGCTGGCCTGTCTCCACCTGTGTGGAGTTTATATATTCTCCCTGATCCATAGTCTTATGATATGTGTTAGGTCAGTTGTTGTTCAAATGTGCCAGGGTGTGTGTGTGTGTGGGTGTGTGTGTGCGTGTCTGTGTGCGTGCAGATATAGCTTGGATTTGTTTTGACTTTGCACACTGGCCCTGCTTTAAAATGGAATGAATAAATGATGTATGCATGAATGGACTTCCTACCAATAATCATTTGGAAGGTGATTTAGACTTATTCAGCAAAGGCAAATCTATGCTTGCCTTATTAAGTACATCTTGCTAATTCAAGTAGGACCTCCTTTTGCCTTAAAAACTGCGCTAATCTTCAGAAATGTTAGTACATATTGACATGTGATAGCATCACAAAGTTGCAGCAGATTTGTCAGCTGCACTTTCATGATGAAACTATTCCGTTCCACCACAAAGGTGCTCTGTTGGATTAAGATCTGGTGTCACTGGAGGCAGTTTGAATACACTGAACTCATTGTCGTGTGAAACAAATTTGAGCTGATTTGGCCTTCATGACATTGTGCATTATCCTGCAGGAAGCAACCATCAGAAGGTGATACACTGTGGTCATAAATAGTTCCTAATCGTCACCGACAACCCACTCAGCAAAGACAAGTCCACCAGATGTTCAAAAAGCATCCACAGAGAAGACATCTTTTGAAAGGTCTTTTTAGACGTCTTATCACTGACGTTCAAATTATGTCGACAACATAGGTTCAAAAGAACGTCATTTTCACGAAAGACGTCCAGAATGAAAGACGTTGTTTAGACGTCTTTTTTTAGTTTTATATTGACGTTCAAATTATGTTAGCAACATAAGCTCAAAAGAATGCAAAGTTGATGTTCAGAAACAATGCTTTTTCAACATCTTTTTAAAACATACACAACAAAGCCCAAAAGATTTTTTTTTTCTACAGACGTCCAACTCAGACGTTCAGCCAGTGAACCTATTTTGTACGTCCACCACATGCGCAAGAGCGGTTCTGGAATTGAAGACATGATACTGGAATGATATGAACGTCCTTTTGTCGTCTCGTTTGCTGGGAAAACTCAGGCTGTGGTGCTTAAACAATGCTCAGTTGTAATTAAGGTGCTAATTATACCATTACACCACTATCACTGCCTGAATCATTGATACATGGCAGCAAGGCATTTCCTCCAGAGAACTGCCACTGACTGGACAGTTTTTCTTTCTCCTAAAGATGGCTGAGAGATAAAGATGAAAAACCCATTAGATTTGCAGCTTTTGAAATACAGTGGATATCGATTAATTGGACCACCGGTTAATAGAACCAGCTGCTTATTCGGACCAAATCCTAAAGTACAGAAACAAATCCTATTATATATACGTGTAATGTTATTTGCTTATTTGGACCAAAGAACGTGAGAGCGAATAAGAAATACGTAATATCCGTGTAGAAACTTTTCGTCTCTGACATAACTACCTGAAAACTCCAGAGTTTCTCCCCAACCCTCTACTGCCACCTACAGGTCTTTGCCTAACATTTCCATTTATTACAGAAAAGAATCCACAAGTCGCCACTTAGCCACAGCAAAAGGTGCGTCAGATCCCACTGGATAAGTTCTTCAAACGTTGACTGGAATTTAGTAAGAACTTTACAGTATTATGCTTCGCATGCTGAGTATCTATACATTGTGCTGTAGATCGTTTTGAAAAACTTGGTTGCAAATTGATTTTTTAGTGAACAAAGTTGGTAAGCAACAGTAGTTCTTGTTTGTACGTTCGCTATACGTGTATATCACACAATAAAGGTTTAATAAACATGTTACATAGCATGTCCCGTCTTGTAACATAGGGCATGTTCGTTTAATCGGACCAGGCGGTTATTAGGACCAAAACGATCGCATCCCGATGTGGGTACTTAATTTATAAACTTACTTAATTAACTGTATAGGTCATTGGACTGTATGAAATATGTCCTCAGTAACTGGCTTCTCGGCTCCTTTTTGAGTGTCTCTTGTATTCAGGTAACGGATTATATCTGGCAAGTGTCCAGCAGTAGTGCAAGCACTGGATGGTTCCATTTAACTTGATATCTTTTTTTCCAAGGTTGCAATATTATGGTGAAATCTCTCACCATGCTTTTCACTGAATGCTCCACCAGTTTGTTACAAATAAGTCTAGATGAGAGTTCAAGAAATTACTTTTAAGGTCATGTTACAGCCAAGTTCTTTATATGGCTGAAGGAGATTTCCTTCAGTGGGCTTTTATTGGTCATTCAGAGCTGATGCAATACTAATGATGCAATCTTTGCCAAGTGTATCTATCACTGTGATCTACATACCCCTGTATCATGAAAATTAGAGCTAATTTCTAGATGTAATCATCACTTTTGTGTTCTGCACCTCAGAATTTAAAGGTTAAGGTTACACTTTCCAACCAACTCTTCCTGAACCAATTTGGCTGGAGACTAGTGTAATAGCTGTAAATGCAAATCATGAGTTTGTTTAAATGTTTATGATTAATGTTTTGGTATATGTGGCTGAGTATGTTTTGATCAATATTCTGATCATCTCTCCATCTCCACTGTTGTTTTGTTGTCAATCCTACAGGTGGTCATGCTGCTCTCTTTGTTCTCTTGTGCTGTGGGCTTCACCCTCCTACCGCTCCTCCTGTTCCCGTGCCCTACCAGAACTTGCCCTGCCCGCTGTGAGTGCTCTGTGCCCACCCGTTCTGTCTCTTGCCACCGCAAGCGGCTGGCACAGGTTCCCGAGGGCATACCCATCGAGACCCGTGTGCTGGACCTTAGCAAAAACCGCCTGCGCATTATCACACCACAAAACTTCTCTGGCCTTCTGCTGCTAGAGGAGCTGGATCTCAGCAACAACCTGCTGTCCTCTGTGGAACCAGGCAGTTTTCGCGCCCAGCCACGCTTACGTACACTGCGTCTGCGCAGTAACCAGTTGACACTGCTTCCCCGTGGTGCCTTAGCTGGCCTGGGTGAGCTCACTCTACTTGATGTCAGCCAGAACCGTTTGGTTATCCTACTCGACTATGGCTTTGAGGAACAGCGGCGGCTACGTGTGCTTGAGCTAGCTGACAACGAGCTGGTGTTTGTTGCACCTCGGGCCTTCAGTGGCTTGCCGACTCTGCGCTCACTAACACTGCAACGCTGCAACCTGAGTGCTGTGCCCAGCCACGCACTGGCACACTTACACAGCCTGACCAGCCTGCGCCTTAGACAGCTGGATATCTCAGAATTGCTGCCACACACCTTCAAAGGCCTGGGTCGCCTGCGCCATCTGGAGATAGACCATTGGCCAGCCCTAGAGGCTGTGCCCTCTCTGTCATTGCATGGGCTAAATCTTAGCACACTGTTCATCACCCATTCCAACTTGTCCATGGTACCAGTGCTAAGTCAACTTTCCTATTTGACCCACGTGAACCTCTCATACAGCAGCCTAAGGGTTCTGCCAGCTGGTTGGCTGAGAGGCCTGGACAGACTTGAGGTCCTACACATACGCAAGGCTAAGCTGATGCGTGTAGAGCCTCTATCTTTCCAAGGAGCATTGTCACTGCGTCTGCTTGACCTTTCCTACAATCGTTTGACCACTTTGGAGAGAGCTGTGCTACCAGCATCTGTGGCACTACAGAATCTGCTAATTGGCCAGAACCCGTTGGTTTGTGACTGTCGTCTGCGCTGGTTGCTGCAGAAGACGCTGCCCATAGAGTTTGGGGAGGTGCTGCCTCAATGCACTTCACCTGCTGCCCTGGCTGGAAAACTGTTTAGTGAGGTGGTTGAGCCACTGCTCTCTCGCTATGTTGTCTGCACCAAACCCAGAGTTGCCATGTCGACACAGCTAGCCCAAGCAGAGGAGGGCCAGAGGGCATGGCTATACTGCACAGCAGATGGAGCACCACCTCCTTCTGTCTCCTGGCTGACTCCACACAGGCGGCACATTACCACCAAAAGCACTGGTCGCATGGTTGTCTATGGCAATGGATCACTGGAGTTTAGAGTGGTAGAGCCTCAGGACAGTGGCGTTTATGTGTGCATTGCCTCAAATCCAGCAGGCAATGCCTCCCTGACGATAACACTGGCAGTTAAAAGCCTGGGCCCCAGAGACGGAGCGCTCTATGCCAATCGCAGCTTCATATATGACCCTGACTACAACAGCTCCGTGATCAATGGTACAGAGCATTACACCATCAGGGTGGTGCTGGACTTCACTACAATCCTTGTCTCTACAGCAATGGGCTGCCTCAGCTTCCTGGGTGTTGTTCTATTCTGCTTCTTACTGCTGTTTGCCTGGAGCCGAGGAAAAGGCAAGCACAGAGGAAGTGTGGACATCCAGTATGTCCCCCGCAAGAGGAAAGGAGCCAACAGTGAGCTCTCAGAGACCAGTGGCCCCAGACGAGTCAACATGAAGATGATTTGAGACAAACAGTTCGACAAAACACATAACAGGTGTTAGTTCACAAGGTAGAAAAAGAGACAGAAGAGAAAAATAAGATTGTATTGGTTATGTGGGGTACAGTAAAGGTTGGTAAAATAAGCAGCGCACTATTGTGGTTGGACTTTTGTGCTTCATTATGGATGTGAGTGCGTATAGAAATTACTGTATGGGTTTATGGGCATGTGTCTGTGCCTATATTACATAAATGTATTCAATAGTGAAAGTTTACACATGCACAGTCACCTATCCAAAAAAGTATTTGCACGTGTTTTGCAATGCTTCTGTCTATAGACAGCATTACTTGGGTAGCGCAGACGTGTGCAGAAGATGAGCTCTTGTGTAAATATCATATTTGTGAGGATAATGTCTATTTATACACACTTTAGGTATGATTAATATTACACTTCGGATTGCTGCAAAAACTGAAAACTGTCTTCCCCAACAAGCAACGTATCTATGGGAAAAAGCCTCGGCAGTGCTGTGTTGTGAAGTGTTTAGTTTTGCTCTGAATCAATGTTCTCTCCTGGGAAATCCTCTAGTTAGCAAAGACTCTGGAGAAAACAGGAGAGTCATCTGCCATTTTGTTGTGAAGATCCAGTGTGTTGCAATGTGAGGACCTATTCAACTTGGTGGGTACTGGGGACTGTGTTTGTGACTCAGTGAAAATCTGTGAAACTGTTTTATGATGTTCTGTCAAATGCTGCTGAAATGTTTTTACATAATAAATATATTGGTATATTTTCCAAAGAAAATGAATATGAATCATATAGCTTGATTGTTGTTACGATTAAATTCCAGGACCTGGTTCTTCTTACTGTATTTAATGGTGTTCTGTATTATCCAAAGTTTCAATATTTAAATATTTCAGTGTAATGTTATATTAATCAAATAACATGATTTAAAGCATTAATCATTAAAGTTTTCTTTGGTCAAAGCTAAATATATATTCCTATTTCGTAGTAGTCTGCATATTTAAACTAGTTCTGCATGATAACAAAAGAACAGTGGCGGTGCTGTGAATTGTAATGATGAGCCTGAAGACTTTATTATAATGTTTTTGTAGTGAAGAGCTGATCTCTATTGCTGGACTTACATTTCAAAGACCAGTGCTGACATTTTTTTGTCTATGATAGGGCATTTAGTAGGCAATGCACATACACTACACAGCAGACAAAAAAATGTAAATAACCCTCCTTACCAGTGGATTTGACTGTTCAGCTACAATCATTGGCAACAGGTTTGCCCAGCTGGTTCCCGTTTTTCAATTCAATTTTCCTACAAATCCACTATAAGTTGAATATATCATGAAGCGAGCAGATTAATATGTTGTTTATATCATAGGATGGCCTGTGGAAGCACAATTAAAACAAACCTCATAGCAAGAAGGTCCTGGGTTCAAACCCAGTCCTCTCATGTCTGTGTGGGTTTACTTTGGGTACTTTGGTTTCCTCCTACAGTCCAAAGACATACATGTTAGGTTAACTGATTAGATTTATTAATTTATATATTGGCATATATATGACTAGTCCTGAGATAATCTCTAATCACTGATATGGATTTTCTGGCATGACACAGTTTTTCACAGTTCTAGGGCTGATTTGGTCAACTGTATTTTAATTTGTCAACTGGAAGTATTTAGAAGCAACAGCAGCTCAGCCAAGAGCAGTAGGCCACATAAGCTCTCAGACAGATATTGCAGAATGCCAGCTGCCATCTCTCTTTGGTTACAGCGCTCACTACCAAATTTTAAACTGCTTTTCTAAACAGCAGTAACAACGCAATAACTGTCAGTGGCTTTATGGCTTTTGTTTTCTTGACTAAGCAGACTCTCACATGTCTTCGATCACCATGTGGAATGGCAAACATTGGAGGCAGTGGTAAAAGGCAATAGTTATCAACTGGCAGAGACATGCACTACACGTTTTTATGTTATCCCTGATCGCAGCACAATGATTTAACCTACGAGGTAAATATTCAAATTAATTCTGATTTGACATGCATTTCGTACAGCATTAATTACAGTATCCACATGTTTTGGTTTTCCATTTTGAGTAGTTGATATGCATTATCTGGAGTAATTAACATTTCTACCATCTGGTATTGTGGTGATTGATTTATCTGTGTTTGATACATGTCAAGAGAACATTTTTGATCTATCATTAATGAGAAAGAGAAAGAAGCTTAATTTCTGGTTCAGAAAAATATTTCTTAATGATTTTGGTGTGCTGAATTCAAATATAACTATAAATATATATATAAGGAAAACTGTCATTGGGTTCTAGTTTCCGTGCAATCGAACAGTTTGTATTTTACTGTTACATAAATTAACAATTTATTATAGCATAGTTATTACTTCTAAAAAAATTTAAATGCACAAACATGTATTGTGCACCACACGATTGTGGTGCAAGGGCAGGAGCAACCTTAGACTGGGTGCCGATCCATCGTAGGGCACACACTAAGAGACACCAATTTAGAGACACCAATTAACCTAACATGCACAGTCTTTGGACTGTGAGAGGAAACCTGAGTACCCAGAGTAAACCCACACTGATATGGGTAGGAGATACAGACTCCACACAGGAAGAACTCAGACTGCTCCACCTTGGGATTGAATCCAGGACCTTCTTGCTGTGAGACAGCAGTGCTACCCACCAAGCCTTGCTTTTGTAAAAGCAAAACAAAAAAATACATTGAGATAAGAGTCAAAAGATTTGCTTTTTATTACTGAGGTTAGGGTAAAGGTTAGCGGTGGATTTAGGTGTAACATTAAGTAGCAACAGTAATTATTATGTAAATAGAATGTCCGCACAGTGATAAGAAAGACAAATGTCTGTGTGGGTCTGTCTTTCTGTCTGTCTAATACTTAATATTGCCTAGGGTCCATGCTGTGACCTTGATGTGTTGTTGGAATGAATTTGGGGTTAACATCCAAACATTTCTGTGTGGTCAAATGTTCCTCAGAGACACATTGAAGCATCGACTGATGCATGAGCTTAGCCTTTAGCTTGACCTAAGGAACAGCCTGCTGCACAGACAGAGAGAGGGTGTCTGATGTATTCTAACAAATATTTCTAATGAGTGGGCTTGGTGAGAGGCAGAGTGAAACATGATGTGCCCAGTTATGTAAAAAGCTATGTAGTACATATTTGGAAACTGTTTCTTCATTGTTGTCTCCTCTACTTACTATTAATATCCTCTGATCTGCCATGACCACCTCCTTGTTTCTATACTGATTGTTCTTTTTATCACCTCTTCTTACCAAACAATTGTAGTTTTACAATTACAGGTTATAGTTCATCTGTTGTTCTACACTCTTTATTAACCCTCTTTTACCCTGTTCTTTAATGCCCAGGACCCCCACCGAGCAGTTATTACTGATGGTGATGGAATGATAGTGACAGAATGTTAGTGTGTGTTGTGCTAGTATGAGTGGATCAGATACAGTAGTGCTCTTGAAGTTTTTACACTGTCCAATCTATTAGACACACCTACATTTTTGATCCATCTTTGTAGATGTAAAGTCAGAAATATTAGCTCATATGTCGCCATATTCATCATTTGTTGCTACTTCGTCAATAATCAGTGCTCACAGGATGCTGTTGGCTAGATATTTTTGGTTTGTGGGCTATTGGACTATTTTCAGTATATCAGTGACATTGTGATATTTAAAAACTCTTTCAGAAAAACTGATTGATTCTGTATGGTATTGTTAAGGTACCCTGTGGCTTACCAACAGCTGTTGGAGCTGGGCCTGTAGATCCTGCACACTCATAAGCTGCCTCATATATGCTTGATTAAATCTGGTGATCAGTTAGGCTAAGGAAGTGTTGCAATCTGGAGCAGACATTCATAAGAAAGCCTTGCTGTGTTTAGGAAAGCATTATCCTGTTGAAAAGTACCAGTTGGAGGCCATGCTATAAGAGGTAACATGCATGACCTACACATATTGCTGGTCTGTTAGTGTCACTTGCGTCACTACTAGGAATGATTGTCATTTGCGATGGCTCCCCAGATCATCACAGAAGCAGTTGGGGCAGTGTGTTGCTCCACAGCAAATGCAGGTGTGTAGTAGATGTGACATCTGTGTGCCTGGAGTACCAGTGCACAACAAAACTGTGGGAGCTGTTTGTACTTGTTGGCCGGATCAAATGATCCTATCTACTGGTGGTCCGAGTTTGCAGCAATCTGACATTTCTATCTGTTTTGGGTTTTTTTTGGCCTTAAGTATCATACCTGCTCTGTGGTGGATCCTGACCATCAGGGTGTAAATCGGATTTTATGGGCAAATTATGCGGAGCAACAGATGGATTACAGTCTATAATTACAATTAAAACTACAATGTGCACCTATATTGTAAGTAGAGTTGATCAAAGGACAATTCGTGTAGAAACAGGGAGGTGATTTTAATGTAATTGCTGATGGATGTACCTCAGTCTGCAGTTATCACTGAGACAACCTGAAAGGTTTGAGTTAATTAGATACACGTTTTAACATTGAACTCAGAGCTAAAAGCAGTGTACAGAAATGGAAGAAAGAGCTTTCAGTCTAATGCCCAGTGTTTACCTAGCACTACACATCAGCCTGCTACCTTCAGAATAAAATAATAAAGAGTACTGGAGGATCAACATGTCACCAGCTGAGCACCAGTCATAAATCTCACAGCTCTCCTCATATCTTCCAGAAGCATCACATCCACTATCTACATAATCCTAAAAATAGACAGCTTGTAAGCCCCATCACTGCTGGTCTATTTTATCACATTTGAACTTGATACTTAGATTTGTGTCCCTGGTTAACTTTGTGTAATGAAAAACATTTCTTATCGCTCTATAAGACAGCGGATATTCAGACCGCTGCTATAATTTTTATTGAAATATTGTTTTGGTTTTTTTTTTTTTTTTTTTTGCTTTTTTAATTTAATGCATTAAATGCATTTGCAAAAGCAGGGTGGCACCGTGGTAGTTCACTAGTCCATCACTGCTGTGACCAGGGTGATACTGACCGATAATTGTCTTTAATGATGTCTTCATGCGCAAGAATTACATGAAAAACAATTCAGTGTGCTGAGATGTGTTGCATAGACACTTTTATCCTTACAAACATATTGTAAATAACCAGTTTATCATGTTTTACTGGGATAATACAGTAGGACAAAAACTATGTAGGTTGTCATTCCTTTGAAAGTACACAGTAGTTATAATAAGTAAAAAATTAATTTGCGAGTCTGACTCACTGTTTCATTACATTTAACAGTATACATGATCAACATATTTTATATGATTAGCCTATAATGAGGAAATATTTAACCTCATTTTGAGCAATAGCTGTTGTGTTAGGTGGCCATACTTTCAGCAGAGTAATATAAAATGAAAATGTGAAGAATCTGGTATGCCTAGCTTTTTGTATGTAGGTAATAGTAAGGTAAGAGTAGTATTAAGAAAAAAGTATTTTGAGTATTTTACATTTACATTTACACAATTTAGCGGACGCCCTTATCCAGAGTGACTTACAACTTGTCTATTAAACTCAAGATGTAATAACAAAATGCAGACAAAAATGCATCAAATTTTAAAAGCTGTTCATTAGTCGCATGCTCTTAGATATTCTGACTATCGCTAAGGATTTTATCATGGAACCCTTAGTATCCCTCTTTGCATGGAGAGTGCATGGATTGCAGCTCTACCACGTCAGAGTGGCAGGAAATCACTCAGGCAGCTATAATGGCCAAATGAAGAGGAAACACGAAAAGCTCTAATTAGCGCGATATATCCTGATCTGTTTTTTATGTGAGGGATTGTGCAGAGATGCAATGAGTATAAATACAATGAGTGCACATACTCTATACAAAGAGATATGTAATGTTTATATATGACATACTGTACACAAACAAAAATGCACAAATTGGTCAAACAGTTTCAGCGTTCAGGAAGAGCCATTGTTGTGTATAAAGATAAACTGATGAGGAGGTAGCACTCATTGTGAGCCAGTGCCTTCTCCGCCTTGCTTTCTCGTAACCTGGCCATTAGATGCATAGAAACGGTTGCTAGGCGCTGCCTAAAAGTGTTGCTAACGGTGCTGCACTATTGTTACCATGACGACTTGAATGTCTATATCTCTTCTTCTGGGTCTGTATAGATGCAAAGGAATGGATGCATCTGACTGGAGAAGCTGCCCATGAACATTATGACCTGTTGCCTACAGTAAGCCAATAAAAAGGTGCCCTTACACACTAAAAACATGCCACTAGGTGCATTACCTACTTTAACTTGCCCCTGGGTGCAAGCATCCACTAAGTGTGTGAATTTGTTCAGGATATGTTCCCCTTTCAGTTCCAATGTAACCACTGTTATTCTGAGTTGGTTGACTGGCCATTTAAATGTAAAAATCAATGGTTTTAGTTCATGCCTGTGAGCAAACATCCTTGAGATTTGGCTATTAACTTCTGACGAATGCCTATGTCTAGAGGCATTCAGTTTTTGTCCAAAAACTAATTACTCCTTGCATTTGGTACCAACAGAGTAACAAATGTTTTCAGACTCTGAAGTTGATTCATTCAGTGCTCTTGCTAGTTAATGGCTATTTACACTTCACTTTTCATTTTGAACACACTTTCCCCTAATCTTAGTACTTTACATGTAATACTTAGACATGGTAATGCGCATCGGGCAGCACAGTGGCTCGGTGGGTAGCACAGCTGCCTCACAACAAGAAGGTCCTGGGTTCAATCACAGGGAGGAGCAGCTTGGGTCCTTTCTGTGTGAAGTTTGCATGTCCTCCCCGTATCTGCTTGGGTTTACTCTGGGTACTCCAGCTTCCCCCCGCAGTCCAAAGACATGCGTATTAGGTTAATTTGTGTCTCTAAATTGTCACTAACTTGTGTATGTAAACACCCCAGCCAAACAGCTGCACGCCAGTCCCAAGCCTGGATAAATGGGGAGGGGGGAGAAAGCAGTGGCAAACTACTTGAGTATTTTATAGTTTGGTTATATAACTCAAGCTCCTGTTATTCTCTGCATTATTACTTTAGAAATTAGAGGTTATAAAAGTAAACACACTTTGTTTGAGCTGTCAGTGATTAAGAAAAACAATAAGTCTGCCTCAGCTCAGCAGTATGTGCCGGAGTTTTGGGCAGGACTTTTATAGAACATAAAGAGGCAGGCAAAGGTGCAGAGAGGTGGAATGTATACATTTTCTATTTGCATGTATGTCTTTCTAACAATACACACTCTTGGGATTCAAAGAAGGATTTAAGAAGTTGTTGTACCCAAGTATCCTTTACTCCTGGTATATCTGATTCTCTGAGCTCATGTTCCACTTACCAAATCAGACAATGTATTAGCATATCAAAAAACATGTTACCAAATTAGAAAACATTTTAGCAAACCAGAGAACAAATTAATAAACCAAATGACATTGTACCAAATCAGAAAATGAACTAGATAGTCAACGTAAAGCACACAATATATTAGCAAATAGGTGAACGTGTAAACAAATTAGAGAACATATTACCCCATTAGAAACCATTCCAACACCTCGAGACCAAGTTGCAATGCAAATCAAATATCACACTGCAGTGTCATCCCATTTGTTTATTGAACTCACTTTCCTGAACAGCACAGCACAACATGCAAAATTCCCTTTTAAGTTCCTGATATGTCTAATAGATGCTCAATGAAGTCTGTGTCCCTTTGGATGTCTATTATGTGCCCGTGTAGCTGCAGATTTGAATGGAAGATAGAGTAGCAACATGAAAAAATAAGAAAATAAGAAAACTGCACCATCTAGGGGCTTATTGCTTACTTGACACACAATCAGATATGCTTAAATATACACACTAATAGATAAAACATAACGTATACATACTTAATTTTCTAAATAATTTTAAGGAGTCCTTATAACAGTTTGTTAGTTTAGTTTCTGTCTATCTAGGTTAAAAAATTATCTGGGCAAAAATGCCTTGTTGATGCCAGAGGTCATTAGAGAATGGCCAGACTGGTTTGAGTTGATAGAAAGGCAACAGAAACTCAAATAACCACTTGTTACAACCAAGTTATGCAGAAGAGGATGTGTGAACACAAAACACTATGAACCTTGAAGCAGATGGGCTACAACAACAGAAAACTGCCCCTGTCAGCTAAGAACAGGCAACTAAGGCTACAGTTCACACTGCCAAAATTGGACCAATTGGAAAGTTAGGGAAAAAAAGTTTGGGAGGGACACTGGAAAATTGCGCCTTGTATGATGAGTTAAATGCAACCCATATCACTCTCATTTTAGTTTTCTATGTGTTTCAAATTTGTATACATGAGATAAGAATGACTATTCTGCACTAATTGTTTTCAAATTGTGTTTTCATTGATTGTATTGTTTGAAATAAAACGGTATGTGCAAAATATATATACTATGGTAATGTCAGGTCAATGTCTGTTTTGGTCAATGGCCTGTTTCGCAGAGCGAAATGCTGACGTGGGCAGCACGGGGGCTTGGTGAGTAGCACCGCTGCCCGGGCTCAATGCCAGAGTGGAGCAGCCTGGGTCCTTTCTGTGTCAGCGTGGGTTTACTCCGAGTTTCCTCCCACAGTCCAAAGACATGCATGCTAGGTTAATTGGTGTCTCTAAAATGGCCTTTAGTGTGTAACTGTGCGTGTGCCTTATGATGAATTGGCGCCCCATCCAGGGTTGGTCCTCCCCTTGTGCCCAGAGTTGCCGGGTGGGCACTGGCTGGCCCGCTACCCCGGGGAGACCTTGGGCTTGAACCCACTACCTTCTTGCTGTGAGGCAGTGGTGCTACCAGCCACCGTTCTGCCCGGATGGATGGATGGTTCGATGGATGGATGGATGGCTCGATGGATGGATGGATCGACGGATGGATGGATGGATGGTAATGCGGACGTTAAACGGCTAGTGTATTTTAAAATGCTTCGAAATGTCCGCCAGAGGGCAATGACATACTTACCCGTGACTTTAGCGCACACCTCCTTGTCCCTAAGGCTGACAAAAACAGGAAGAGTCAGGTTGTGATGGTTTCGTTTTTCGAATACATAATAACGGGTAAGGAATGTTTGATTTGTAGGTTCATCACGGTTAAACATCTCAGTAGAACTATCAAATAATGATTAATATTCGTTCTTGTCAGCTAAGTCCGTCTCCTAAACATTGGCAACTCATATCCATGCTAACGGCTATGTCCTAAAGAGCATACTTCCGTACTAATTAGTATTCTTTTTCGTAGGTGACTCTTACTGTCTGAGTAGTCTGTTTAGGTGGTAGTATGCATTTGGAGCTCGAGCCGGCGTGTCTAATTGAAGCACTAAACGTTATACGCGAACTGATCATAAAAACTGCTGCCTTATTTGTTTATTCATGACATATAATCTGCCATTAGACAAACTTGTGTTACTCTGGGATATCATTTACAATGTATTATTTGTTAAGGGGTTCAAGTGCCGGGTCGGTATGGTGGCACAATTCTAATCAAAATACGCTTCTGTGTGCGTTTACCAATCGTTTTGTTACACTCTTTAAGAATTTACTCATTTAACTTCCCCATACCAAATAATATTCTAGACTAAATATATATTTTTAATAATCTACCTTGTTTTGTAGATTCCAAAGTAAAGAGATTTATATGTAGCATGTTGCGATATACACTGCTTACAAAAATTATGGGATATTTTCATTATGGAGTTTCCCCTAATTTCTGTGAGCAGAATATATCGTGATATAATTCATAGGCCATATCCCTCAGCCCTAGTCTACAATGAACATCTTTCCAGCTGCTTCTGAACAACCTTTAGCATATCTAATTGGTCCTCTTTCATCACAGATTTTATAGGGTTGGCACTGTCACTGTCTGTGTGCAGTGTGCATGTCCTTCTTGTGTCCAGCAGGGTTTATTCTGTATGCTCTGGCATCCTTATACAGTTTAAAGACATCTGAGTTAGGTTAGTTGGTGTCTCTAAAGTGTGTGTATCAGTGTGTGTGCCCTTTGATTTATTGGCGCCCTGTACAGGGTTATTCCTGCCTTGTGCCATTGAATGAACGATTTTTTTAATGGATGGTCTTGTCTAAGTAGAGTCACAGTTGCGCTATATACTTTTCATAATAATGGCTTTAAAGCTGCTTCGTGTTTGTTTGTATAAAAACGCTCTAAAACTCCTCCAGAACAGGATGTATCATTTTGAGACGCTAAATAAAGGAGAATAAATAAACTCTAAGAAATTTTCAAGGGTTTATTAGTAATACCTTAGACTTCAATAGTTGCATCGTCCTATAAAAATCTTTTTTTTGGTTTCAAATTTTTTTAACTCATGACAGAAGAATTGATTAAAAATTGCTCTCTTGCTCTACATAATTTACATTCCAAGGAATATCTATTTATTTGCTGTATGAAACAAAATAACTGATTTTGTATAATTGTTTTACATTTAAATAAGATTAAGTTTTAAAAATGTGTATGTACTGTATAAGTTAATTATGATATGTTTTGGATTGTGGGGTGGCATGGTGGCTCAGTGGCTAGTACCGCCACCTCACAGCAATAAGGTCCTGAATTCGATCCCAGATGCAGCCCTCTGGGTCCTTTCTGTGTGGAGTCTGCATGCAGTCCCTTTCTCTGTGTGGGTTTACTCCGGGTGATGAACTAGTGCCCCATCTAGGGTTGTTCCTGCCTTGTGCCCTATGCTCTCCGTCAACCCTGTACATGGATTATATGAATAAGAAAGTGATTGAATGAATGACGGTTTTCATGTTGTTATATCAACCTCTTATCAGCTTAAGCTGCTTCATTCTTAATATCACAGTTGGTCTTTCATAGCTTATTTTTGAGCAGTTCTACTTACCTTCCGTTCCTTAATGACATTTGGGACTGGAGAAATTGCAAGCAGAAACAATAAGATATATTTTTAGCAGCCTTCGTCTGCTACGTGAAAGTTAATTATCTTTATTTTTAGATACTTAGTCAGCTGCTTAGAAAAGCTCATGGCTGACAAATAGAAGCACAATACTCCAAAGACACCTAAAAGCTCATTAAATATGTTTTATAAGCTCTGCAACTGCCTGCTCCTGTCTTGGATTAAGATCTAAATCAATCAAGGTCCTAGACCATACATGAGCACACGTTTTGGCACTTTTTTTTTTTTTTTTTTACAGTTTATGTTATTGTTCCATTTATAGTTTTGATGCAGCATAGCAAGAACAAGAAAGCAACTAATGTAGGGCAGTAAGGGTCGCTTTTTTATTTACCTTAATGGCAATAGACTGTACAGAGAAGGAAAAACCAGGAACTTGCTAAGGAACTAATTGTTCATGAGAGAATCACTCAAGTTTTCTGAACCTATATAACAATATGCTTAATATTAATAATAACCAGACTTTTGAACAATGGGCTGGCAGGATACTGTTTGTTTTTGCAGTACGTATGTAATACATAAGGGCAGGGTTATGAGTGTTGCTTGTGGAAATATTTAAACTGCACATCTGCCACCTTGTGACATTTTGTAGTTGACGTTATTTTTTATATGTTACCATTCTCTGTTGGCTTCTTTCATATTGGAATGCATTGCTAGACCATTATAGCTGAAATAGGCCTATACAAACAAAGCCCTGAATTTCAATCAATCCGTAAACAGCTTGGGGGGTGAGACTAAAATGTCATCATTATTGAGCCCAGAGGGACTGTTCGGAACTGGTTGTGATGGGTCTGGCATTTTCTACTGTGTCCACTGCCCAGATGTATTATTCATGTTCAGTGAGCTGGTGAGCGGTTTTATGACTTGTTTTTTGTTTCTTCTGTTTTTGTTTGTACAGAATTCCCCACGGGAGGCAAATAAAGAACCAGTACATAGAGTTAATGATTAGGTTGTCAGCCCTGAATCCACTTGCTCCCCTGTGAGAGAGCACTTGGAATAGAATTGGATTGTGTGAGGCACCATGTCTGCTGGCTGCCCACCACAGTCTCCTGCCGTGGCTAAAACAGAGGTGGTGGTGGAAGGATGGTGTCCCTTATTGGCAGCCACGTTTGCTTACTGGGACAACATTTTGGGGCCTCGTGTGTGGCACATCTGGGCCCCCAAAGAACAAGGGTCAGAGTTGCTCAGCGATGGTGAGGTGACGTTCCTGGCAAACCACACGCTGAATGGTGAGATTCTCCGCAGTGCAGAGAGCGGTGCTGTGGATGTGAAGTTCTTTGTCTTGGCAGAGAAAGGGGTGATCATCATCTCGCTAATATTTGATGGTGAGCTGAAGGGTGACAAGAACACCTGTGCACTGTCCATCATTCTAGCTCAGTCAGAGTTGGACTTCTACCTGCCGCTGCACAGCATGTGTGTGGAAAGACTCAAGCACACTGTCCGTAAGGGCCGCATATGTATGCAGAAGGTCTGTAGCTTTGTATTTTCTCAACTACCACGTTAATAGTTCTGCTTCTGATTTAGCTTTTCTGCTGCTTTGGGACAATGCGCTTTTGTAAAAAGTGCCATTGAAATAAACCTGACTTAACTTGGTGAGTGTGTTTGCTGTCTCAACTACAGGGATATAGTGTTATCCCTGTATTAACATCTGAGATCGTTCCCATCATGGAGCTTCTGTCCTCTATGAAGACGCATAGTGTACCAGAGGAAGTTGATGTGAGTCATGCTCTTGTTTTTTCAGTCTTTACCTGTCAACAGAAAAAAATGCATTCTGTATATTCTTGTCTTGTCACAGATCAAAGACACAGTACTGAATGATGATGATATAGGAGACAGCTGTAGTGAGGATTTTTTACACAAGTAAGTCCTATTGTAACTTCTGTATTGGGAAATAACAGAAGGTCTGATTTTTTTTCTGTAGCTCAATACAATGTTTGTATCTTGGGTGAGTCAAAAGTTACCAGACATGTTGTGCGCTACGTCATGGACTTTTCATCGGTAGGGGTGTTTGGACGACCACAGTGTGGCTTGTTGTTCATAGTTCTGGTTTCTCTGAATTTGGCTCTTGGAAAACAGTGCTGTGTGAAACTGATGATGTTTCTGGGTGTCGGTTGTTGAAGCCTGCAGCTATGATACGGCAGCGGAGTTCCCCGGACACCAGAAATGTTCGTTTCGTCTTAAGTTACCTGTGACAAACAAAAAAAGTTTTTACATTTCTGTGTTGATAACTTTTAAACCACAAGAGATATCGCAATCTGCTTGCAGAAGTTGATTTCTGAGACAATTCTGGCCTTCTTTGATATGCTACATGACCACCTTCCTATTGCCAAAAAAACTAGCCATTGGATCAGCTTTCAAAATGGCGGCCATGTTCCAGATATAGTCTTAAAGATAGTCCTCCTCACTCATTAATTGCTGGCGTATTCTGAAATGCCATTTCCCTTTTGTTTCTGAAATCAAAGGGTTTCGTGTGGCTTTTGACTCACCCTGTAGATACAGGATACACCAGGGGAGTAACGATACACTCTGCTCATGATTCGATGATAAGACATTTGATTAGCTCAGTGAGCTTAGCTCAGCCTTTAAATATCAAATTCACCTTTACCTTAATGGCCGTATTGGACACACAAAACTTAAAAGGGGACCCTTGGCCAAATTACAACAGCTGTCACACTATTATTATATGAATAAAACACATAATTACCAAATGCCACCAGTATACAATAATTATAGACTGTCTGAGAATTCCCAGAAATATGTGGGATGCACTAAAACAAGAAAATAATACAAGCAAAGTCTTAAAATAACTGTGCCCAAATCAATCATAGCCCAACTATGAGATTCCCTGATCTGCAGTAAAATGATAAGCCTATCTTAAGAATATTACCGAAAGGTAGACAGAGTATAGGCCCCATTCAAACAAACAAACTTTTACATTATCGAGTTTCTGTCCCATGCAGTATGTGTATGAGAATATGACATATGATTGCTTTTGTGTTCAAAACATTAAATTTCATTAGATTACATAATAAATACGTGATATCTCCATGATGAACATCACAGTTTTGCATTGCATTCATCATGCCACAATGTATTGTTAGATCCCTAAATATATGCTTGTATAAAGTTTGTGGACCCCCTTTTTGATAATTACATTTGTCTATATCCTACCCGCACCTCCAGTTTTTCAGTGGTAAGAGATGTAATAGCAGTGTCCAAATCCCATGTGGGTCTTGCAACATGAAGATTGGATGGTGCGTTTACAGGAACCCATCACTGGATTTGCATCCTGTTCATGGCGGTTCTCTGCCTGCTACCAGTGAATTCTGGGTTAGGCCCCAGACCCTCCCCACAGCTGGATGCTTTTGCACATCCATTGGTATAAGGTGTTATTATTAATCGGGCATACAGTCGTAATCTCAACAGACAAATGCTGGCAGCTAAATTGGCCATGCTGAGGAGCTCAATGTTGAGGGTGCCACCTTTTCAAAAAGTTACTTGGAAAGTTGAATTATTGTAAATTGGAAAGTCTGAATTGGATTTGGCCAAGCAGCAGCACACAGCAGAGGTCACAATTCCTGGGCTTTAAATCCAGTGCAGCAGGACTTCATACAATAGAATCTCATTCTAACTCTAACAATGGGAAAAGGGAATTCCCATTTCTAATTCAAGATCACCCCTAGCACAAAACAAGGTTCCACATCAACTCTAATTTTTTTGTCTCAGAGCCATCAGCTCCCATCTACAGACATGTGGCTGCTCTGTTGTTGTAGGCAGTAATCCAGACAAAGTCAACAAGGTACACACATTTTGCATATCATATCAGTGTCCCTACCTCACTCAATCTAAATATATACATATACTATTGTTCAGTGCTATAAACATAATATGTTAACTGGAGTTGTTTTTGTGTTGCAGATTGTGCTGACACTATGTCTGTTCCTCACTCCCACTGAGAGAAAGGCTTCGCGGCTGTGTCGAGCTGACGGCTCCTTCAAATATGACACTGGCTTGTTTGTCCAGGGCCTACTCAAGGTAAACCACGACATTCTCAGCATATATATGAAGTGAGTGCATTTACATTCGCTTACATGTATGCATTTACATGCGATAATCCGATCATAGTCAGACTTCGGATTATTCAAGTGGTTAAATTAATAGCATACTCTGATTGAGAAATCAGTTTAAGAGAGTTTAATGAGAGGTCGATTTTTTTTTTTTAGAGTAGTCAGTTTTCTCATAGCATAAAGACTTGGTTTTATTTGGGATCTTTTTCCATTGACCTGTAGGATTTTTTTCTTTTTGCTAGCAAGTTTGAATGAATTCATTGGGTTTAAATGCACTTATTACACAGGTCTACAACAGGTTTGCTGACTACTAGATAGCATGTGATCTATGTATGTTAGTGTGCTAAATCCGAAAACCACATCTGTTTTCTCTAGTCACATTCCTCCAAAATACTGTCTACTCATAAACTTCTATGGCAATGACATAACATTATTATTTAGATATGCTGAATACACAAAATATAAGTAACTGGTAGAAAGATAAGCTGAATATGCAAAAGGAATGTTGAATATATGATCGGTATAACTAATAGGAAGACTGCTTATTAAACACAGTTCAAAACTACTGAAGTTGGCGTTTTATGGCTATATAAGCAGCGTGAAAACTGAACACAGGATTCAGTTGTTCAAGAGGCTTAGAAGTTGCAGCAAATTTAACTGTGTTAAATCTGTTTATCTTGAATATGTCATACAAAACATGACAGACTTTTGGCACCACTCAAAGTGTACAGGACACATGTATACCTGTCAAGTCTCCGTTTTGGCTTGGAAACTACAGTATTTTACCCCTCTTTCCCGCATTCTCCTGTATTAGTATTTTCCCGAAAATTTCCCATATTATATTGTGATTTTTAAAAACATTCCTGTGCACACAAGGGTAAATTTCCCTTGTTTTTATATCCAAAACTTGACAGGTATGCACATGTTGAAAACCTGACAGTGGACTAAAGGTCATCGAAAAAGTCTCAGCTTTGGAGTTCCAAAAGAGTGGCAAGAGCCTCAAAACCAAGTTAATAATCAAGTTAGTCATCTGAAATATTTCCATATGGACATGGAGCTTGTACACTGCATCAGCATCAAAGGACTTTTTGTGTCAATGGGTTGTGATAGTTATGTAGCTAACGAATGGATAGTATAGACAATTAAAATAGAACATAAAAGTTTGTGTTGCTTCACAATGGTAATAAATTAGCTTCCATTCCTTCTGCTCACTTGTTAAATAAAGATTCATATCTTCATATTCAGATTCACAAAAGATTCATATCATTGTCCAAATCTAACATAATGATCATTGCTGGATTTTCTATGGTGACCTGAAGGTTATAACAATGGACAACAAAGCAGTTACACAAAATGTCTTTGCTTCTTATGCCTTTGGGATAACCGAGCAGAACATACAAGGAAAGAATGGCCTACTAAAGGGAAATTTGAGATCGGTTAAAATAATATTTAAAATGAACCAGTTGTTAATCCTCAAAGTATTGCTCCCCCCATTGCTTATAAAATCGGAATTCATGAAACAGTTAGTTAGGGCTTTGTATTAAGATGGTAAGTGCTTCTACCTGTGTACCAAATTTCCTGATCTTTCACACGAGAAGTTGAAAGTTGGCATATGTGATGCCCTGCAAATTAGGCCTCTAACCAATGACAGAATTTCTCTGTACCATGAAAACCACAGAAAACGATGCTTGGGCTTCTTTTTCTGACATGAATACAGACATTCTTGGCAACTTCAGGGACGAAGATTATAACCTTTTGGTTCTAATTTGTTGATGAGTGTCAAATTGGCATTTCCTTGTAGCCACCTGAGCCCAAATCTTGGAGCGATGGGTGAAGAAATTAGAGAAAATTAGACAATAGACTTGTTTTTTTTTTTTTTTTTTTGCTCAAATATATTATGTGCTATCGCTACTTCAGAACTTAATTACTCAATTAATTTTTAATAAAAAAATGTATTGTTTGTGGAAAAATGAAAAAATGACTCAATTTTACTTATTTTGACCTCAGCAAAAATTAGGTTAGCAGAAAACTTTTCTTCAAATGTATTATTAGTAACACAACAGTACATTGCAAAAGCAAACTAATTGTCTACTATAGCAGTAAAAATCAACATGTTATTGTACTGCATCAAAACAGTAATGTACCTACCAGTGTCCATGTTTTGTGGTATTTTGGTAGTGCAATGGTATGCTTCCTGGAATGTGGCCAGGCATCATATCTGGAATTTTTTGGACCATTGATAAACACTTAACATTATGACAGAAACTTTGCAATTGTTTTGCAAAATATAGAGTGAAGTTACAAGAGAGCAGCATTTTTATAACTAAATAGTAACCATACCAGTAGTAATATGCTATAATATATTAATATCCATATAAGCAGAATATTAAATATTGGCGTGCATTTTATTTGTCAAAGTGCAAACAGTACAAATAACAAAAAATATAGGCTATAGCCAATATTTGGCTCAATGGTACCTGAGAGCAGACAGTTGGTTTGATGTTTCAGTGGGAAGGTTAGGCATTCTGACTTCCTTATTATTTCCGTATTAGCAATAAATATATATACATGTAGAATTCATTCTAAATGACTTGTGTTATATAATGCAATCAGGGTTATTAGCTGATGTGACATCACAGATGAGTTATGAAGCTTTAAGATAAGTCCACATGTTGTCTAGACTTTGTATGAGTAACAAGATTGATATTTAACAGCTGTGTGTGTGCATGTGGAGTAATTAGTAAGAGCACTGTGAGTAAGACAAAGTGTCTCCACACAGGACTCCACTGGAAGCTTTGTGTTGCCATACCGACAAGTTCTCTATTCCCCTTACCCATCCACTCACATTGATGTGGACATCAACACAGTGAAGCAGATGCCTCCATGCCATGAACACATGTACCACCAGCGCCGCTACATGCGGGGTGAGCTTAGCGCCCTGTGGAAGTCTTCCAGCGAGGAAGACATCAGCCCCGATTTCCTCAACATCCAGGACTCCTTCACTCCTGACTTGTATGATATATTTACTCTATTTAAAGTAGACACATTATATTTGCTGTAATGTAGGCAAGCATGCAGCAGTCCTTTATCCTTTGTGAATTCTTAGGATTCTATTTGAATAAGTAAAAGGCTTTGACTTATCTCGATCTGCAAGTAAAAACATTATTGATTTTTACCAAATTGTAATGTATGAGTTGTAGGAAGTTTAAACCTCACCAGATTCTACATTTAGTTGTAGAAAAAAAACTGAAACAGTTTTTTTTTTATTTTTTTTTTTACTTTTTTGACTTTTAAGATTTGATATTTTCACCCTTGGATACAGTAACAGTCCTACTTGAATGTACTTGGTAGTTACAAGAATTCAAATAAATACAAATGTATATAATCATTGATGAATCAGAATGTATGTAGAAACAGGTAAAAATGTGGCCTCCAATTCAGTGACGTTCACAATGCATCATGCAATCAGTAGATCTTAAGTTAGACAGTAAATACAATATTTCCTTCTTTTTCAGTTTTTTTAGACATTCTCAGGAGTCATCACATAGCTTGGTTGATTTCCTCCAAAACATTTCTCAAATGTTTTATGGAAAAGTTCATTTATAATATGAAATCATGGTTTCTGAAAATGCATGTTACCAAAAAAGGGCATTTGCACTGTTGTACAGGGCTTATGGCTGTTATTTATACTAATTAATAGCAATGGGACATCTATATCCATCAGCTTGGCTACCTTACCAAAAACTGCCCTCCGTAACGATGATAAAAGCAACTGGCTTACTGCCAAGGAGATCAAATGATAATTACACTGAGAAAGTCTTTTGGTTTCAATCAATGTAGACTGCTGCTGTGAAAGCATTAGAGGAGATTTTAGTCTGACGTGTCCATATGTCTCTAAGCTAATTGTCAATTCGACTCAGTGGATTAGCCAAGCTGCTCTTGCTGTCTTTGTGTGTGACTGATAAGGCTAATTAAAATCTTACTTGTTGGGTTGCCTTGACAATACTTACAGTAGTTACATTTGTGTGTGTTCACAACTGTTATGATTGTTTCACTTTGATTTAATGGGCTTACTCTCTTTGTGTAGGAATATATTTCAAGATGTGACGCACAAAGACACACTGGTAAAGAATTTCATAGATGAGGTAAAGGCTGCTCACTTGTTTATTTTCTCTAAGCAGTCCTTTTTGTTTGGCCTGGATTCAGATGTGCATATTACTGTAACTATAATATAACTGTAAAATAATTGTAAATGTTTTGCTGTGTGTTGAAAACTTAATACTGTAACACTAAGCATGATCAGTTCAATCACTTAATCTTTCCCTTTGTTCTACGTCTGTAGGTTTTCCTCTTAAAGCCAGGCTTGAACCTACGGAGTGTATATTTGTCCCATTTTCTCCTTCTATTGCATAGGAAGGCTCTGACACTGCTGAGATATATTGAGGATGAGACGTATGTATCATACAATTCCCACTCACAGATCTAACCACCATATACTTATATATAATGATTGGCAAAAAAGAAGAGTTCTTAGCCAGAAAAAAGCAACCAGAAGTTGCATTTGGGTGTGCCAAAGGCCATAGTGTGGAACACTACCATCCATTTTAAGACCTCAGTCTTTAAAGTGCAGTTGATTGGACTTAACTTGAATCTTTATGGTCATTCATTGTTAAATACTTGCCTGATTTTAAGATGTCAACCCATAAAATGTATAGTTCCTCAGTGAACAGACATGAAATAATGTCTTGTCCAAATTGCTGCTATAAATATTTGTATCCTGCATTTAAACTTGTATTCTCCTTTCTTGCTTGATTTAGTAATTTTGGCCAGATGGTATCCAAGTGCCAGTTTTCTACGACGAAAATGTATAATGAGCTGTGTAAACGGTCCTACAGCTGCACTTTCATTATATTTGAGTTTAGAGTAAATCGATTTTCTGTTATTTTCTCAATTACCTGTTGTCATTGCTTATATGTTACACTGCAGAGATTTATTTGGGAAAATCTAATATTTGTTTGAGATCAGCTGCAATGGGAATCACTGATTGATGATTATGTTGCTGCAGGCAGAAGGGGAAGAAGCCTTTCCGGTCACTGCGTAATCTAAAGATAGACCTAGACTTGACAGTGGAAGGAGACCTGAGTATCATCATGGCAATGGCAGAGAAACTGCGGGTTGGCCTTCACTACTTTGTATTTGGGAAACCTTTCATTACCAGTGTGCAGGAGCGTGACCTCCTTATGAATTTCTGATCACTGAGTATCCTAGCAAGCAATCAACTGATGTTTCATTTTGTATTGTCAAGTATTAAGTACTGTTTTGTGTTTAAAGTACTGTATATGTACGGTGAGTTACTGGATACCTTGAAGTCCTAAAACTGTTCTTTCAAGAATGTATGTGTAAAATGTAGTTTTATGTGTGAATTCTGACCACTGTCTTGCATTTAAAAATGGAGTGTGTTAAACATATTTAATAAATGAATAAACACCATCTTCAGCAGATACAGTGCCTTGCGAAAGTATTCACCCCCTTGGATTTTTCCCTATTTTACTACATTACAACCTGTATGTATTTTTT
>JAUZST010037987.1:0-27448 GCA_034779995.1 Parotocinclus haroldoi | reverse complement strand
AATCAAAGCAATGATGAGTTAAGGGTCTTGCTCAAGGACCCAACTGTGGCAGCTTGAACTGGTGGGACTTGAACCCAGGACCATCAGGGCCAGAGTCCAGTACCTTAACCGCTAGCCTACTGCAGTCCCTTTTTTATATATTTGAGTATTTTTTACATAAACTCAAGGATTGCATGGTGAGAAGTCACTCAGTGAAGAATACAGTATATCCAAGGTGACACAGGGAATCAATGGCAAAAGATGACGGAACATATTACTGAGATGTCGGAGGGTGCTTGTGTTACCTTAGCTGGAAAAGGTGTGTGAGAGGTTTGCGGGGTAAAAGGACAATTCTGTCTGAATAGCTAAAATGATGTAAGAAAGGAATGCAGTCGCAGGAAGAATGGATTGAGCTTGCTGCCGGGGTACGATGTGCGGTATGTGAAGAAAGGTGTAAAGTTTAAGGACTGACATTGCTTTGTTACTGCTGTGTTATTCAATTCAATTTATTTGAAAAATGTTTTTTTTTACATTATGCATTGTCTCAGAGGAGATTATCACAAGCCAAGTCTAGGTCCCAGCTGAGCAAGCCAGAGGCAATAGTGGAAGGGAAAAACTCCCTAAGGCTTGAAGTTAACATCTTTGGACAGTTGTACTATGTCCTGATAAGTAGGAAGATACACTGCGGGTGCAGGTGGAAGGTCTGAAATCACAAATCTTTAGAGTATGATTCATCTAGTGTGGTGATTCTGTGTCCAGGGACGCAGAGGAGGTGTAAGTGAGTGGATGGAGCTTTTTTTCTCAGCAGAAGGCTAAGGTCAGGTATGAGATGCCCTTGTCTGGGATGATGCCAGGATAGTCAAAGGAAGCCATGGGAGATGCATTATTAGGGTAGTCGTAGGATGTTAAGGAAACTTCATGTTGAATATTTTTGGAAAGCTGGAATGTGTTTTGGATGGGAAGGGTGAATGATGGTGTTGGTGTTAATGTTTTCTTGCTACAAAGAAAGAGGATGTTATAGAAAATAGAGAAAAAATGGCATGGATAAAGGAAGGGTGGGATGAAATAGGATGAGGTTGAGATAAAGTGAATGTGTGTCTGGATGACAAAAGAGAGAGTGTGATCACAGCTTGTTAGAGATGAAGATGGGTGATCAGAGCTTGGTTGAGATCAGAGCTTGGTGAGATCAGAGCTAGGTGAGATCAGAGTTGTGGGGACACTAAGCTGGTTGTGATGCAAGCTGGGCCAGATCCAAGAAGGGAAACATTTAAGCTGGGTGAGATTCAAGTTTGGCAGACCCAATCTTGCTGAGATCAGAGCTTGGCCAGGTCAGAGTTTGTTGAGGTCTGAGCTGTGTGAGATCTAAGTTAGGTAAGATCCAACCTGGGTGAAAACTAGGCTCTGTGAGATTGGATCTTAAAGCTGGTTGCAGTAGGCGTGGGATGAGATCGATACCAGATGAGATGAGAGATTGGTATGAAACTGCTAGATGGGTGTTGCTCTGTGAGATCTGGAAAAGAAGCAGAGAGTTTGGTTAGTTCAAAGCTGATTGAAATTGAAGCTGGTTGAAAGTAATGCTAGTATAGGGGCTTTTTTGGGATTAGATCTGAATGAGATCATGGCTTGGTGAGATTGTTGTAAATGGAGATAAATAGTGGATATTCAGAGCTCGATGAATTCAGTTGGTTAAGGCATGAGCTGAATGAAAACTAAGCTGGAGGGAAACAGGACTTAGTTAGGCCTTAGGGCAGGGTCCAGGGTGGTGTCCTTTTTGCTCTGCAGGTGTGGCTAACAGCAGCACAGGAAGTGCATGGTTCCCAAAGTGAAGGACGTTTGTTCAGTTTGATGTGAAATGTTGGGGCACAGCTGGAATACAGCTTAGCTGAATACAGATTTGGAACTTGCCAATCATGATGGGGATAAATAGTAGCTTACTTGAATTTTCTCTGAAACCTAAGTGCATAAATGCGTTAGTGGATTGTCTGTAAAGGTGTCCAACTTTTGCACGTGCAAAATGTAGTATTCTTTTTAATATTGTAAAAGTTGTAAATTGCAACTGTTGTAAAGTGCATTACATTTCTCATATTTCAGTTTGTTCTGAAAAGAGGCTGTGTTAAATTCCTCTCATTTAGATTCTTATTATTATGGCTTTTAACCTACTTAACTTACATATTGGCTTGTCAGATACATTAGTTGTTGCAGTACAGAAGGACACAAAAACATCACTTATGTCTTCAGCTGGTATTGATCTCAGATATGTTTCCTAATTAGAATACCAGGTGATCCTAATTAAAAGGAAACCCTTTCATTTGTGTTGTTCCCCATTCTACAAGTCAAAGTTCTCTTGCAATATTTGGAAAAAGAAAGAATTTACTGAAGTGAAAAAATATGAACTAGTACAAGATTATAAAATAGGCATGAAGTCAATCGAAATACTGTGAAAACTGAAGAGGGATCATCGAACTGTGAAAAGATTTGTGAGAGATTCAAAGCACAGATGAATTCACTCAGATAAAGGCTTATTAAAAGGTTTCTGTCAGATTAAATTAATAGCACTCAAAGGGCAGCAAAAAGCCACCATTGTGCATCAAGCAGGTATTTAAAAGTGCTGTTATCTCTAAAGAACCGAGAACCCTTTTGATGCAGGATCCTGGCTGGCAATTGTGAATATACGGTAACTGTATCTTGGTCTGCCGTACCCAAGGCTTACAAAGAGAAATGTTAAAAAAATGACAGAAATTAAGACTAATCTTCAAACAGATGAATGCTGTGTTGCATTGGATGGTTCACAAGGAAGCAGTAGTAAACGGTTTCAACAATGTCAGCAAGAAGTTAACTGAATTATGATTTAGGCTGGAATATCAGAAGTGAGTAGCTATAAAAAAAAAAGCTCTGCAAAAACACAGGACATTGTTACTGACCTTTTTCTGCCATATTATAAAAGCAGTGGCGTAGGCTTAATTTACCTGGGGTAAAACACACCACCCAACCTCATTCCTTATATGACTAGTGTTGAAGTTATAAAAATATGGCATATGCTAAGGAATAGAAAAGATTTGTGCTTAACATGAAAAACATCATGCCTTTTAAAGCCAATTGATGAGAGAGTTGTTGTGTTGAGAGATTGTCTTGCCGAATGTTTTCAAACTGCATTCTGAATTATTTGAAACACTAGACTTTTTGTTCCTTTCAAAATCTGAATAAAACCATTGTCATTGTCAGTACTGTACAAATATCCCAATTGTAATGCAAGTGCTGAATATAATATAATCTGTGAATAATGATTAATACTTTGAAATGTTGTATATTTTTTCATGTCAGACTGTCTTGTAATTCATTATTTCTTCAATTCCGAATAACAGTTTCCTCAGACATGTTGGTAGTTTAGCCTTTATGTGGCAAAAATATTAAGATTATTCTTACAAATTTGGTATAAATGCTTTAGTAAGGAGCTAGCATTTTTCAAAATTACTTGGATCCACTATCAGGAGAACACTGAACATCAATGGTGTGCATGATAGGGCTGCAAGGATAAAGCCGCTACATTTCAAAAAAGAACATTTAGTCTGTTCATATACTAAATCTCAAGAGAATGTGGCTCATAAAGCAAGATAACGACCATAAGCACACAAGTCATTTATTTGATAAGGTGTTTCTTATGTATTTTTAGGACTTCTGGGAAAATCTATATTTCTGCCAGACACTTGCCATCCATAATATCTGTTTTAGCCATTAACTTCTTAATAATGGATACATTCATGAGTTTGCTTTCTCAGAAATGGCTCTTTGGGTAAATTACTTTTAAAAACTCCTAATTGCATAAAACCCAGCCAGAAAATATTCACATAATTATTTTGACCAAGGTCAAGCTCCCCCACATCTTCCTTCACTTCTATTATTTGACCTCCTCACCAAGGCCCTTCTGAAAGGCTTTCACAGCTCTCATAGAACAATTGCAGCATGTCCTTCAATTAAACACTTGTGCTTGCAGGCACCACTGCTGATTCATGCTGGAAAGTTAGAAATGGCAGTGCTTAAAAAATGCTGTGTCACCTCCAAAAGCAATTAGATTTTCTAACTAACTCAATAAGCCAAGAGCAGAAAGCAGACATGATGTCAGCTGTTTTAAAAGATTAAGATTTCTGGAACAAAAGCACAGCCATTTACTAATGGTAAGACATGTATCTTGTCCATCTATTGTTGGCTTTCAGTCATCAAGATTTGTTTGTTTTCAACATCATTTGCTTCCTCTTGTGGACTCTTCTCTTTGGTTTTCAGCGCAGTCTGAATAGGTTTTGTAATGTTACTGAATTTTAAGATCGTTCAAACGAGAACGGAAATTTTATAATTAATCTTCCTATATCTAACATTGTTTAATTCAACAGTAAACAGTGCACTGAATTACACAATAGTCCAAAGTGTCCCTTAGTGTGTGTGTGTGCATGACTGTGTGTGTGTGTGTGTGTGCCCTACAATTGATTGGCACCCCGTCTAGGGTTGTTCCTTCTCTTGCACCCAGAGTTGCCTGGTGGGCACCAGCTGGCCTGTGTGTATTAAGTGCAAGATAATGGATGGATGGAATTATAAATAAAACTAATCAGGCAGCCTGCCTATTTGCCCCAACCATGTCTAAACAATAAACAATGTGATCATAGTTAGTGTATCAAAATGGCTATAGATAGTGTAAATAGCATGGTGTTTACGCTTAGTGGAAATAGAATGAAGTTACTACATACTACATTGGTAATGTATTTATTAAGGCAAATTATCCAATATTGTACTGTGAGTAACAACAGTATCTGCTTTTTAAACTTTGCTTTCAACACTGCCAGATTTCCACACATCCTAAAACCATATAAATAAACATATGAGATTTAAAAAAAAGATAATAGTTAAACATTTTTTATTGAGAAAATGATACATATTACCTATCTGTAAAAAAAAAGATGCTGCAAAACGTGTCCACGTTTCTGCCGACGTTTCAAAAATCAGATGAGGTTTTTAATAAAGTTTTTTTTGGAGTTTACTTTCACCAGACGTAACACCTTTGCGCCATTTAGCCAAATATCTCTGTTTCAATCTCATCCATCCACAAAACATTTTCCAAGAGCCTTCTAGCTTGTCTGTGTGATCTTCATCCGACTTTAAATGGGCAGCAGCATTTATTCTGGAGGGCAGTGGCTTTCTCCTCCTTGCAATCATGCTATTGTTTTTCATTGTTCGAGTAAACTTATGATTCAATGATATCAATTTAAAATAGGCATTTAGTTGCTTTGTAGTTACCATGGCTTCCACTGATCTTGCAGACTATTGTTTTTGAAGTGATCTATGTTGCTCAGCCACTTCGGGTAAGGGTTGAATGATCTTCATTGGTCCACAATCTTTCTGACTGAAGATTTGTTTGGAGATGTTTTTTAACTCTTCTAGTCTGATGAGCATCAACTCCTTTTCTGCCGTCCTCAAAAATCTAGATACAATTGTGAAGATCAGACTGTTCTTTAATTACAGTAGAGTGTATACACCATTTATGCTATCGACTGAAAACAACTGGCTGTAATTTTACCTTCATAGTTACTTCATATTATAACTGCAGATATTCACATACTTGTGCCACTAACATATATAATATTGGGTAATTTTCCTAAAATATAATAACAATTTTTCCTTATGTAATCGGCTCCTCTTTATCTAGGTGCATTTTAAACTTTTATTACTTTGAATGTGTGAAAATCTGACTTTTTAGTTCATGTATATTTAGATACATTTGTGAACATTAGGGCTCACGAACTTGGCTTGGCTGTAACTGCATACTACTGTAATTTCACTACAATTTCAGCCAGTGATCAAGTGATTTCAGTAGCTTATTATCGGAAAAAGGATTTGCTGCTCATTACTGGTTCAAGTGCACGCAGCTGAAGTTCATTTTGGCAGAAAGCAGCTCTTCAGTTAGTACTCGTGAAAATGAGCCTAAGTTCCATTAGAGGCTCATCAGCGTCTCTGCTGTAAAGGTTCCTCATAATCGATACACACCTGGAGGCAGTCAGAGAGACCCAACACACACATACAAAGACTCACACACACTCCATTATCAGGCTAATTTTTTTGCCAATAAATTTTGGAGAGGTGCCAGAGCCTGCCCTATATTGGCATCTAACTGATGTGATCAGATGTAGAGTGAGAACAGTAGCAGAGCCTCTGATATTTTGATGTATCATTCAGTAGAGTGACAGCTTCTACAGTAGACTGGGTGTAAGGTAATAATGATAATTATACCATGAAGAATATGAGAAACTTTTAATTAGGGAAACTAAAAAAACCTTTTAACAATGGATATCTGTCATTTCCTTTGTACCAACTCTTTTCATGGCTTTTATGGGGGTCTCGTGCCTATACCATAAAACGCTGGGTGCAATCATGCTGATCTGGAGTTGCATCTTGGTGCCCATCCCACCTGAAGTGTACCTCCAGAAAGCCACGATGGTGAGCTAGCGCGTAGACCACTGCACTGCCTGAGAAAAAAGATTCAATCTGTCTCTCAGTCCTTGCTACACGCTTATATTGCAGGTCAGAATAAGAACCATCATTTATTCATGCAAGAAGTGCAAGTACAAGTACAAGAAGTGTGAGCTTAGCCTAATTTACCCATCACTCAATCTTTACCAAGGGAGAAAATTCTGGTGCTGGCTTTTATGCTGATATACTGAATAGACCCAGTTAACTCACTATTGATGTATATATTGCAATCTATTTCATATAGGTTCTCTTTTGTGAGAAAATTAATATGAGCTGAATTAGCTATTTTGGCAAATTGCTCCAAACTATTTTAGCCATGTATACATTTAGTTTTGCTTTAATTCACATGAATCAGCAAGGTGTTTTGACCAACTGCTGCATGTCTGGTATTTGAGAAGTCATGGGAATCCTGGAAAATAATGGATATTTAAGTATTTCTCTTCCAGACCTGAGAAAACATTCAAGTATATTTTAGGAATGTAATATATCTGGGAACGTATAGAAAGATATGCTAGACTGTTGATTAAGGTCAGAGTTCGGCTTAACACTAATCACTGATCCAGTGTTTGGGGTTGTGAATAAAATTGGAAAATAAAAATCTGTCTTTTAACACCAGACATTGTAGCTACAAACAGCCGATCAGTGTGGTCAAGAGGGTTTAAGACCGGGAAGTTCGTCATTGGTAATATTGTCTATCAAGCCATTTCTTGGTTTTTATCAAACAAAAGCATTAGGTCCATCATACCATGTTACATCTTTCCTGTACACAGGGTCAAAGCGGTGCATTACTGTAGTTTTTATAACTATTGCAAATTTCCTTAAATTACAAAAAGTTCAGCATAAAAGTTTATGTTTTCTGTTTTCAGCTGTATCAGTAGCTGTATTATATAAAGGGTTAAAAAGACTATATGACTAGGGTAATGTCAACAATCTGCTTCTTAGAACATAATGCAGGTATTAAACAGCTCATACCTGTATATAGTGATCAATGATCTTAAATAAATCAGTGTTTGGGAACACTGCAGTTTCTTGGCTGTTTAGTCAATACGGGAACACCACATGATCCCATATAGTAATTCTAAGTACTCTATATAATATACTGCTCACAAATCAAAATGAAATATCCCCTAATTTTTGTGAGCAGTGTATATTGTATGGACAGAACTTAGATTGCGTAACATGCAATTTCACAGATGTATCATGGATATTAAGTGTTACTCGCCTGTAATCGCATTCCCAACCTTTAATGTAGTCTAATATATTAATTGGTATAGAAGATAATGGTGCAACATGGGGTCCTTGAAATTGATCCGCTATCCTTGCATTTGCCATAGTGTAGCAACTGTTCAGTTCAAGTTATGGAGAAAGACAGGATTTTTGTGGCAGAATTGTGCTGTTGTAACATTTTTCAGCACATATGAAGGCCAGTGGAACTAATGTCTTGTCAATCCTAATACAGCATGGCCTCACAAGGTAGTACATGCACTCACTAGTGCACTCACAAGTAACATGGTTTGTTTACCTTGAGAACTGAGTTTTATGTTGGTTGAGAAGGTCCAGAATCAATTATGAAATATAGAACAAATGTCATTGTGCCAGTGCTCGTAGTCATGATGGCCTTCATGCAGTATCTGCAGATGCTTCTACATGACCAGCAATACCTTTCCCAACTAAATCGATATAAGACAGCAGTGTGGAAAAGTACAATTCATAAAAAGGTTTAAAGGGAAAACAAATTTTACCCCAACCTTTCTTGAGGAAGAGCTTCTAGTCTTAATATCCATAAAAGTCACAGAAGAAGCAAACTGGAATACTGAATGGATTTCTGTTCATTATTTAAACAATAATAAAACATTGCAGATAAAAGGGGACTGAAAGCAGAGTGTTTGGTAATTTTATTTGAAGGCTCCTTTGAAGCCAAACCAATAGCACGCATGAAGGACTAGATGCTTTTTTCATTTTTGCATTCTATTATTTATCAGGTGACTGACGTTTTCTTTTCGGTTGTCTTTCTTTTAGTGTTTCTGTGCTGACACCGAGAAGTAAAATGGGCTGTTAGTGCTAATGAGTCGGGAGAGATAAATGCTAAAGTGGAAAGCAAATGAGTGCTATTCTGAATGGACAAGAGTCATATTAGAAGATTTAGAGCATTGCGATTCTAGTGCTCTATCAGTGAGGACCAGGATCCAGTCCCAGCGGTGCAGTCTGGCCACGTCGGCCTTCAGGTAAGCAAGACTGAACATGGGAGCTTCAGCAGCAACCCCTATCTGCAATGGAACAGCCCCTTATTCAGGCTACAGTGTATCTTATGAGGGCAGGCACCTAACCAATATTAGCGTTTAACACTACATTGATAGTGTCTACATATTAATTACTCACAAGCCACAATTAGTATGAATAATAAGAATTTCAGCAATACTATGGCCATGTACAAACTCCGAGGATTGCTGTTTTCAGCAGCAGGATCTTACTGTCACGCCCACCACATTAGTCACACACATTTAAAGGTTATTGGACAAAATAAATTCAAAGTTTCTACCAACTCCTAAATAAATATGTGCATATTTTCAAGGCCATAGAGGTCACTCTGACTGTAGTAATTACACTGATTTTTACAACTGTTCTAGAAAAGATCATTAACTTAACTCCAGTTAATCACAAATGGTGTTTACTTTATTACAGATAAATGATATGAGAATTGTGAAATGCATATATAATCCCAAATTCGAAAAAGCTTGAAAATAAAAAAGCAAAGCAAAACAAAACAAAAAAACAGTGTTACTTACTTTTATTGTAACCTTTATTTCATTGAAGGCAGAATAAACTCAGCATATTTCATGTTTCATGTCCAAAACATTTTGAATGGTAAAGCATTTAATTGCTTAAGGCTTACAACAATACAGGTCATTGTGCTTCTTTTGTTTCTAAATTAATTGTTCATTTTATCAGTTCCACTTAACATTTAGAAGCACTTTGTATTTCTACAATTACAGACTGTAGTTCATCTGTACATACGTTGTTAGTTCACTTGATAGTACTTTGTTCACTAATGGTAAGGATCCCCACAGATCAGGTACGTCATTCATAGTGCTGTAGTGACACTGATGAGGTGGCAGTGTGTTAATGTGTGTTGTACTGGCTTGAGTGGATCAGACACAGCAATGCTGCTGGAGTTTATGAACTCAGTGAAGTCTATACGACACGTCTACCATATTGGCCAAACAGTAGCAGCCTGGTTAAACCAGAGTTTGAACTCCTGTACCCCAGCACATTAGCCACTGCGTCAACACAACCCCTTTAAAATACGATAAACAACTTTACATGAATTAGAGAAATATCACTAATGAGCAGAGAAACATTAAAATGGCTTGTGGCTTTAATTTCTTTTACACGACATCCAGTATTTTATTCTTATAGCTTTTATAGTTAAATAAACTAGTTTGGGTTTGAAAGTCGAATAGGCATCAGCTGTGTTTTTAGTCCAACAGATATGCAAATAAGCAAATTTTGTGCTCTTGGGCGCACTCTTAAATAGAAAATTCTTCTGTTATGCAGTCACCTGTCTTTCTGATCCCATCACAGTTAAGTGAGTAAACATCATGCAGCCTTCATTAACTCCTGCCTCCATGGGCCCCAGTCTGATAAGTGTCTAAGTATGTGAAAGTCTTTGCTGGCTGCCGCTACTGCACCAAAACTGTCACTTTCCATTTTTCTCTGCTGATTACCAGACCCAAATGCCACAGGATGACAGACGGCAGGTTGCAGACAGCTGTGGCATATAGGCGATGCCTGCCAAACATGGCTTAAAAAGTTCAAACAGAGGTTTAAGATGTCTTGTGAAATGTTAACAGAGCAAATAATGGCACTCTGAGACAGAACTGCAATGGAAGAATTTCTCACTACACTTCTAAACAAAACTATTTCATAGCTTAAGCCATCTGAATTCCATTTCTAGATCAAATTCCTTTGGTCATTCCTTTGTGGCGCTTCAGAGTAAACAACAAAAAAATCAACTTTTGTTGATACAAACATTAGATACAGTATGTGGGATGAAGCATTAAAATTTTTTGCAATCTATTTCATAGATAATTGCGGTTGTTTGTGGCTGTCAGTCACTCTTGCATTGTATATACTGTACAATAACTAATTGATGTGAATCTGACAGTCAGGATGTTAATGGATAATTCAGATAATTAAGAACTGTTTTATTTAGATGGGAAACCACAACTATTGAGACAATTGATCTATCGTTTTGTGTGCTTGTCCAGCTGTATAGGGCAAAATTCATAATTATGGAGAGTAGCCCGATATTATATAACATTCCTAGACAAGTCCTATTTTCTGTTCTGTTCTGGCAGCAAAACATTTTTTTTCACATTATGTGACAGACACCTTTGCCTACCTAATGTCACTTACGGTTGAGCTGAACAGATGAATATTAAGGGCCTTATTCACTGGTCCAACAGTGGCACCCTGGTGAAGCCAGAACTTGATCCTTCTGATTAGTAATCCAGAGACCACTGAGTCACTCTAACACCATCAAAAAGACTAGCAGACAAAGCCTTAATGCTGACATTTAAGCAAAAGTGGAGCTAGATTCATGACTACAGATCAGATAGTAACTTAAAAATAAACATATTGTTGCAACATTGTTATTTTATGCTACACACCAAAAAGCATCATGTTTTATCTTATCTTGGTCAAATTTTAACCCAAAATTTTGAGTTCCCTGGAAAAGTACAACCACAGTGTAACCACATTACCTGACATTCATGTGACAAATCCAGGAACTGCTGTGTTCAGCAGCAGGCTCTTACTTCTGAAGCAGAGGACCTGCAAACGTTCGTAAGTAATTGGACAAAACAAACTCTAAAGTTCTACGGATTCTGACTAAATGCATGCAGATTTTAAACTGATAGCATGTGGGCCAATTTACATAAAATCACCAGTATTTTTACCTTGTATGGCCATAGAGGTGATTTTGAGCTTAGTATACTGCTCACAAAAATCTAAAATCAGATTAGAATTTTACATTATCCCATAAGTAAATATCCCATATTTTTTGCGAGCAGAGTATTTATGTTAGACATTAGCTTACACCTATTTCATATTCTAAATTGAACTATGGCAGCATGGTGGCTCGGTTGCCTCACAGCAAGAAGGTCCCAGGTTTAATCCTAGGGTGGGGCGACCTGGGTCCTTTCTGTGTGGAGTCTGTATGTCCTCCTGGTGTCTGTGTGGGTTTACTCTGGGTAATCCGGTTTCCTTCCCAATCCAAAGACATGCGTGTTAGGTTAATTGGTGTCACTAAAGTGGCCCTTAGTGTGTGACTGTTTTTGTGCCCTATAATACCCTGTCTAGGGTTGTTCCTGCCCTTTAATATATTCATCATAATAATAGTTTTTTAATGATAGACAGAGACTCACTTTATCACAGCCTCTCACTGTTTCTGCAGGACATTTGAGCTTTGTGCAGTTTTAGACCAAAAATGATCAAAAATGATTATAATAAAATAGAAAATACATATATGCAAAAACAAAACATAATAAATAAATAAAACAAAACAAACCATAAGTGCAGTATCTGAACTATATACTCATTAATGGGCCAGTATTAAGTTAATCCCATAACCATTTCCAATGTTTAAAACCCCCAGATTGCATAAAGTGCAATTTTGCATAGAATATAGTTAATTGGTACATATATATTACTTGGTACAGTTAATCCGCCCATACCTGTATACATTTAGAATGTAGCTAACCCTTGCGCCTCCAAGGCTTTGACCTGCAGAGGTATGGTTTTAATTAATTCATTAATTTCATTAATCTAAATTGCTAGCTGCACCACAATTGCTGAGCATTTCCCTAGCTGATATGAAATTCAAGTTTCTGATGCATAATAATTGTACTTGCTCATTTGCATTTTTTTTTTCAAAATGAGACACATTCTTTCTCTGATCATCCCAAATAAATGTTTTTGGTTGTGGGTGACTTTATATTTAAGGTAAATCTAGGCTTCTCTGATCTACTATCGCTCATCTCCTTTACTAGTTTAGGCATATATAATGTAATGGATGCACTGCTTTGAATAAAGATAAGGTTTTCTGAACTTGGAGCAGGTTTTGCCATGCTGCATGCATCCTGCTCTGTATATTGAAATTAACACGATGTGGCGAGGTAAAGCCTAGCAAGTGGACACGTAGTATAAGAATGTGACAGGCTGAATTAGAAGGTGCTTATTACATTCTCTTTGCTACAGTAATGCATTCCACGTCGCTATCTGCTATGCTTCTAAATGAGTATTTGTTAAGCTGTATAAGAGAATATGGTTATCATAAACACTATATTCAACATAAACACGCACACACGCACATTCAGATTTCGTTTGGGTCATGTGTAGGAATTCATTAAGCAATCATACCCTCATTTTCACTAATTACTGATACTTGTGTGCGTAAGCGGTCAATAACAACATAATAATACAGCAATTCCCATGGGACTTGTGGGTTATTGAGGTAATTTAAATTCAAAGGAATGATGTTATAAAAAAAAATCACCCAAGAGTCTGAGGATATCTTGAGCTCTTTGGGTGTATCTAGGCAACGTGAGCACTAGGTCTTATTAATTATTACAAATCACATATTTCTACTGTAGTGAATATGATGGTGACTAAAAGACAGTAAGTCTTACATTTGGGTAGATTATTGGTGTGTAAAGGTAGTCACCAAGCTGGGGCAAGTTACATGTTGAATGATATATAAGTAATACAAGGAAGTTAAAAATAAGTTCATTATATATTGCAAAATAACTATGAAATTTTTTTTTTTACTTAATTTTTTTTTTATTTTACCAAGCATGTGACTTGAGGCTGGTCTCTCATTGACAAGCTTAGAATTTACTGGCTTAACCCAGTCACACCTATTGTTAACAGGTGCCTATCAGCTATTGTTTAAACTTTTTCCTCTTATGTGACTGGTCTAGAAGAGCTCATTAGCTGACCAGGAGACTGTGGGATTTCTAACTCTGTTTAAGTTAAACCATTTATGTTTTAGTTGTTCACAGAATTAATTCCTAATGCAGGAAAATATGATATTATCCTTAACAAAAAACCCTTTCACAAATCATTTCCTTGATGAAAAAAGAGGATAACGGAGCATCAGCTCAACCAAATGTATAAATTCAGCAGGAGTAGAATGAGCTTACACCCAGCTTACATTTCTCCAGCTCTTGTTATGACAAATGCTGGTGGCTAACTGGAGGCTATAAAAATATAGTAATGCCATTTTTGCTTTCCCTGTTTGCTGTTTCAGAGTGCTGGGATCAAACCGTTTGGACCATGACATAGTGACAGAGGTACAAGACTTAAAGAAGCTGATGACTTTTAACCAGAAAATAACTGAGAAATTTGCAGGCAAGAAAGAAAGGAGGCCAAAAAACCTGTTCAAGTGTTTCTACTGTTTGGTGTTAAGGCAGCATTACAGTGTGTTGCTTACAGTTCGTAAAATTACACAAAGGTGTAAAGGCTATTGCTCCAATCTTCAGAGTGACTGTGAGGGTCTGTACATTATTAAACAATATATGTCTGAGGGGTGGAGGAAGGTTATGGCCCACAGGTACCGCCTGACCCTAAATTGGACTAAGTAGAAGTATGCCTTGGTAAAGCACATTGGAGCAATGTGCACTATCTAGCAGACTGCTAGAGAGATATGGCATTCATTTTATGTGTCGTGTTTTTGTTTTGTCATAGTGTGGCTGCTGCAGGGGGCAGCAGTCAGCAGAGACATTTGAAGGGGGTTGTAGGGGAGGTTATATAGTCTTGGCAGCCTACCCAGCTGGCATAAGTGTTTGTGGTATCCTCAGCACATTGAAGCACACACTGCAGATCTAGCATGTCAGTGTTATGTTCATTACATGCTTGTTATGTTTTATGAGTTATATGTTTCAGACATTTTTAATAGTGAGTTTGAATAGTGCCTTAACCACTAGGCTACCACAGTCCCACAATTTAAATTAGCTGCCTTATTTCTTCTGCTTTATATAAGTCGTGCAGCAGTATTAGCTATAAAGTTAGTGCAGTTAGGCAGGTTCTAAATAAAGCTTCATTAGAAGCAAGAATCCTGGTGTCCCTGCTTCTCCTTCGTTGCCACAGTGCTTTAAAGTGTCTGAGCTGTCAAGAATTTAATACTTGCACTTGAATACAGGGAGCAACGCAGGAGGCATGTGAATGTAAAAATTATATGAATTGTTGCACTGGATAGTATGGCACAGTGCAGTCATAAGGCAAAGTTATCATTCGTCTTCAGTTGTCCAAACATTTTGGTACCATATGGTACCTGTACTTTCTTGTCTGAATATTAAGAGTACCAACCTGGGACCTGGAGCTAAAAGATGAAGAAAAATGCAAGCTGTAGCTAGGAAGTATTTTATGTGTAAAGTAGAGTTACTTGAGCTTTTGGCTCGATGACCCAACAGTGGTAGCTTGGTGTAGCTAGGATTCAAACTCACAACTAGATTCAGCTTAGTTTATATTAATTTACCCACTGTGGGTTTCTTACCACTTCTTACCACTTACCACTTTCTTACCAACTCAATCTACACATTAAACTGATACACACATACACTGTAATTTCTCAGGTTTCATTTGCTGCCTGCTATACTTTTTATCAGACCATTCACATAGTAGGTTGGAGTATTAAATTACCCCATGTATTATAGAGAGGGTTTGGATAAAAGAGTTTGGGCTTTTGTCTAATGATGTACCAAGGAAGACTCTAAGAAAAGATATACTCTCAAGTTTTGGAAACTTGAAGTCAGTGAAATATGAGAACACATCCCTTTCCCTCTATTAGTAAGGAAAATTAAGGATGGAAGAGTGGATACAAAAATAACAGCACTAATTACGAAAAACTGGTTTCTTGGCTGCTACATTTCCACATAAAATATTCCTGATCAAACTTGGCATCCCAATGAAGCTGCAAGATGCTGCTATTGCGCAAGGTAAGTGGATATCACACTAAACACGAAGCTGTTTGTTTGTGTGTGTGTGTGTGTTAATACAGCAAAAAGAGACTTAGAAATAATTGTATATGATCATTATACTAAAGCATTTGTGAGCCCAGTGGTAGGTGTGCCCATGGTCCCAGTGTGCAGCGCAGTTGCACATTATGAGAATTTCTTAATGTGTACGCGTGTAGTATAGTTTGTAAGTAATTGTTTTGTGCTTAGTGCCATTATTGTGTCAATAAAAAAGCATAGTGTGTTTCCAGTGCATTTAGTGGCTTACAGTAGCAATGTATAACCATATTGGTGAATGCTGTGTAAATGCGCTATATGAGTGACCGTTGGTGGTATATAGCGCTAACGAGTTCTGGTAATTGTGTCTGTGCTGTGTGGATCTGTCAGTAAAGAGTGCTGTGAGCAAATTATCAGGCCTGATAGTTCTTCTTCTTCCTTTCCTATGCTACAATACCAATGCTAAAACAATAGTATATCTAATTTAATGGTGGCCTAAGACTTTTGCACAGTACTATATAAGTGGTGGAGTTCAAGTTGTGGAAATTTGAAGCTGGTGAAAAATTAGAACACATCACTTGCCCTATATTACTAAGGGAAGGGAGATCTAAGGATGGGTGAGGGGATGAGAAGGTACAGACTCCAACAGCTGGCGAAAAGATATGAAAGGACTTTTGTCCTCAATATCCAGAAACTTTCCAATTTCACGTCACCATTACATACGCTTAAAAAACAATTTTGCCTGGTGTTTATTAACAGTCCTGTGAGTCCATTTTTATGTATAGTTAAAACTAATGTGTGACTTTTAGTAATTAACTAATCAATTAATGGCTAATTAAGTAGGCCTAATTACTGTCATAGGTATCACTATTCAATCGAATACAGACACATTGACTACACCTAGATTAAGATACTGCATTGTACTGTCCAGGGACAAGCTGTCAACCCACTAAGCAAAATACAGACTGTTTTTGCAGCTAAGAGCTAGATCACATACAGAGTCACAACCCCCTGACACTGCCTTTGAGACACCTTAAATGTTTCTAAAGTAGGCATGATTGATATACAGAGTCAATACAACCCCCAAATAGCTTTATTTTACAATAATAAAACTCGTTTTCCTGTAATAATCCACAATAACCCTTTTTGAAGGCTATTGTGGATGCCTGAAGTCCATTGAATTATGATTTTTCTTAGAAAAGTTTGTGGAAATGACTAGATCAGCCATTTCTCTTGTTAACCTATGTTAGAATCTCCTGATATATTTTCTGCATTGCATAATCAATGCTGTTTGGCTGAGGAAAAATGAGCTAAAAGCCATGGCAGAGGCTTCTCAAAGCAGACTTCTAACACGGCAGAGCTTTCTTGCCAGACCCAGAGACAAATGACAGCCAGTTGTCTCTAGACTCTGTAATATTTCCTACATCAATCTTCCTTTTCAACAAGACTCTCTTTTCCCTGTGCTCTTTGATTTAGTGGAAAGGGAATATCATTTAGAGGAACAACTGCCATAAGATGAGCTTCATGTGAATGGTCAGTCAATAAAACCTGAAGAGCAGCTGCGTATTAGATATTAACCTCGGCAAACTATACTTTGGGCCATGACACTCAAGAGTTATTCAGTAATATGTCTGGGTATCAACTTATTTCCTACCTGTACCTGTATGCCAAAACAATACTCTTTTCATTACTTCTCTCAAGAGCCTTTCCTTATTCTATAATATTAGGTATTGACTGTGTCATGCTTAGTTATGGGAAATAAGACCGTAGGCGCTGTACTACTGCTAAATGCTTGAGAATTCTCCAGAGATGCTCTATAGGATTTAGTTCTATAGACATGCTTGGCCAGTCCAGCGTCTTTACCCTCAATTTCTTTAGCAAGGCAGTGGTCATCTTGAAGGTGTTTGGGGTTGTTATCATGTTTGAATACAGCCCTCTGGCCCAGTTTCTAAAGGGAGGGGATCATGCTCTGCCTCAGGATGTCACAGTACATGTTGACATTCATGGTTCCCTCAATAAAATGTAGCTCCCCACAGCCTGCAGCACTCATGCAGCCCCAAACCATGACATTCCCACCACCGTGTTTGACTGTAGGCAAGATACACTTTACTTTGCTCACCTAAACTGGTTGCTGCCACACATGCTAGACACCATCTGAAAGAAATAAATGTATCTTGGTCTCAACAGATGACAGGACATGATTCCAGTAATCCATGCCCTTAGTCTGCTTGTATTCAGAATACTGTTTGTAGGCTTTCCTGTGCATTATCTTTAGAATATTCCTTCTGGGATGACAGTCTTGGAGACCATTTTGATACGGTGAGTAGTGTATAGTCTAAGCACTGACAGGCTGATCCCCAACCCTTTAACCTCTGCAACAGTGCTGGCAGCACTCTTAAATCTATTTTTAAAAGCCACCAAGGCAAACCTCTGGACATGATGCTGTGCTTAACTTCTTTGGTCGGCCATGGCAAATCCTGTTCTTAGGGGACCTGTCCTGTTAAACCGCTGTATGGCCTTGGCCACCATGCTGCAGCTGACTTTCAAGGTGTCGGCAATCTTCTTATAACCCAGTGAAAGTGATAACACCAAATTTAACACACCTGCTTGCCATTCACACCTGAGACCTTGCAATACTCACGAATCACATGAAAATGGCTAACTGGGCACAATCTGGTCAATTTCACTTAGGAGGGTACTTACTTTTGTTGCCACTTTTGTAGACATTAATGGCTGTGTGTTGTGTTATTTTGAGGGCACAACAAATTTACATTGTTATACAAACTGTAGACAAGCATTGTATTGAGGTGTACTCACTTTTGTAATTGTATATAAATACTAAATAATAAAATAAAAGAAATAATAATAAGAACAAACAAGCAGCTGTTTCATTTTGAACATAGGGGTATAACAACTCGTCATTTAGCCACAAGTTATGTAGAATGGTGGGAAGGGTGTAGTAACAGAAAAGATTTACTTTGGTGAGAACAGGTGTCTTTCAGCTTGCACACATAGAATTTCAGATTGTTTGTTGTTGCACTGCTTCATTTGAGATGCCATATTTTAAGTCATTACCACCAAGGCTTATAGTAAGTTAGCTTTGGCAATAAAGTTTGAAATCGTTCTATACCAATTTAAAGACGATCCTAATCCTCGGGAATCCAGTTCCCATATGCGTGTCTTCAGAGACTCTGACTGGAGCTGATAATAAGACTGCCACAGCAGGACACATTATAACTGTGAGGTAAAAATCTTCCAAAGAGCATTTTACCCCTAGTGGGATCTTTTCTGTGATTCATCCAGTCATCCTGAAAACACTCAGCGGACGATTGGGCCAAAACAAACACTAAGCAATCCTGTGCATTATTTCTCTTCATTTGTCTACCAAACATTCAGCCCTTAACCTGCTGTTACTAAAGATGGGTAAACCCACAACACAATAGATGATTAGATAATTTAGAAACACTACACGCAAGAATAAGCACAAACTGGGTCTTGTGTAGGATATTTGGACTGGCTTTTATAAAAAAGATTTATAGTACAACAAGTGTTTTTGGTTTGAGTGCTCAGACAGTCCTGATAGTTCATGTGTCAGGTGACGGTATTAAGATCATGAATTGTAACACATAGGCTTAGTATAGAGGAAGGATTCTCTAAGCTCTTAAAAATCACATAATATAAAGTGTGGGGATTAAATATGAGCAGACAAGATTTAAGGTTTAATTGGTCTAATTTAATGAGTGTATGTACCCACTTTTCTTCTCCTAAATAATCAAAAGGTTTGATTATAAAAAATAGCTGCATTACGAAAAAAACTCGATTATGAAAAAGTGCTGCATTTCTAGAATGTTTATGTGTGTTGTAAGGTTCAAACATGATACATATTAAAACACACTAGTAAATATCATCATGGCACTTCCACATGTTTTCCACACTTCCGTGTTTTGTACCACACACAACTTTACCACAAGCTAATATATTACCCATTGTAAATAGTAATATTAACTGCTCACAAAAATTAGGGTAAAACATTCATTTTGAAATACAGAATTTTGTGAGCAGTGTAGAAAATTCATATGTTTTCTATTCCTGACATACACTATGTATATATTAATGAAATACATTTTATTTGTGTGTTTTAATGCCATTGTTGTAAAACTGATATGAGCAGGGTGAAATAAGACTACTTGATGAAAGAGCTCCCGTTTAATCCAATACAAAACAATATATCAAATATACCTTGTGTTTTCAACAAAATGTGTAACTGGTGTATTCTGACATCCAATGAAGCAAGACAGTGAGACCCGAAGGCATCGCAGGACGGGTCCTGAAAACGACCATTCAGCCAGCTGGCAGTCATCTTCAAAGATAATTCTAACCTCTCCCTGGCACAGTCTACTGTTCCCACCTGCTTCAAGACCACAGCCATCACACCTATACCAATGAAAGCCAAAATTGCATGTATTAATGATATTTACCCAACTGCACTCACACTCATCATGTTGAAGTGCTTTGAGAGGCTGAACCTGACTCATATTGAGAACTGCCTCCAAGGAAGCTTAGATCCTCATCACATTGCCTACCATACAACCTGATCCCCTGAAGATGCAACAACACTAGCCACGCACACTGCACTGAACCATCTGGAGGGGAGGAAAACCTACATAGGAATGCAGTTTGTTCATTTCAGCTCAGAGGTCAGCACGAGTATCCCCTCTAGCCTAATCGTCATGCTCAAGACCATAGGAATCAGTCGTTTAGTCTACAGCTGGATTCTGGATTTTCCTCACCCCCAATCTGTTAGGATGGATAATCACACTTACTCTCACCCTCACTGCCAGCAGTATTATTATTTCAACATATATTATTTCAAAATAATTGTATATTATTTCATATTATTTCAGGTCTGCTAATGGTACAACAGTAGTGGGCCTCCTGACTAACTATGATGAAGCCTACAGAGAGGAGACTGCAGAGCAACTGCAACTGCAACAGCTGCATACTGACCAGCTTCATAACAGAATGGTATGGAATCACCTCTGCTGTGGATTGGAAGGCCCTGCAAAAGGGAGTAAAACTTAGCCAGTCTATCCCTCAAGCTGACATTTACAATAAAAAAGTCCAGCAATATCACCTCAGAACCCACCCACCCTTTCCACATGTTCCAACCAATGGCATCTGGGAAAATATATCAGAACATTGGAGCTGGAAGCACAAGGTACAAGAACAATTCAAACCCTCAAGCTCTTAAACGTTACAAGAACTTATTTACATGTATGGTGAGTTCCGAGGTTTACATACTCAAACCAGACCACAGTCGGATCCCAAGCAACACCTGGATATGTCGTTAAATATGATATGTTTCCAATGGAAGTCCAAGTCCATCACCGCAAATGAAGGTGATGGTTGCTGGTTATCAATGGCAGGACACATAATGGGCGCTGTGACAACAAATTGTCTTTTTCTAAGCACCTGGAAATGGTCTGGGCAGAGGCAGGAGCATATAATGAATGTGCCACAGGTGTCTGCTTGTCATGCTTTTCAGCAGATCAAATAATCCTGGCCCATCAAGCTCAAATGTATGGCTAGTAATGAGTTATGTAATCATGATTTGGTACAAAGGCAGTCTCTGCAGACTTTGAGGAGCAAAGGTGGGCAGAAAACCTCCACAGGTCAACAAATGTGTGACAAATTTATCGAAATGTTTAAAAACAATGTTCCTCAAAGAAAGACTGGAAAGGATTTCCATATTTCAGTTCTAACTTCTTCTGATTTGACTTTTTTTGTGTTGTCTAGTCGATAAATGCTTGGACATCACTGGAAAAGATCTTAAAGGCAGCATATGTTGCTCTAAAATAAAAGAAAAATATATATAATTTTCTACATTAATGCTAAAAATGACCTTCACCAAGTGCGTTGACACAACCACATACCATGCAATGAAGAAAATAGGCTTATAATAATGGCTAATAATATTTTTTTTGTCTTTGGTCTGGATCACACAGCCTGCATTTCTTCCAAAAAAAGAAACGGAATGCTGATTTGTCTGTCCACAATACACATGTCAATCCAATGACATGCTTTAGGTTAATCGATTACTCCAAAGTGGCCTTAGTTTGTGTATTAGTGCACAGATTTGTGTGCCCTAAGATGAATTGGCACTTTAGGTAGTCTAGGGTTGTTTCTGCCTTATGCCCTATGCCTAAGTATTGCCTAAGACTAAGTATTAGTCTTTCTTTAACAACATAGACCGATCACACTGTATGATTTCAGTGTTAAATTAAATAAATAAAATCCCAAATAAATATATGAACCCTGATCCAGCCAAAAAGCACCGCCAGCACACTGCAGCGGTTGCTAGTTACTGCAACACTTGAGTGCATTCATTAATAAAGGTTTCAGAAAATCACCTCAACAGACAAATGAATGCATTCTTCAAATTAACACAATTATGAACTAACTGGTGAAGCAGATACTCTGGCTTGAGTACACCTCTTGAGTCTGAGATTGGGTATGTATACAGCACTTCTGCCGCTGGTGGTTTGTTTGGTCTTGTGAGCTTGGCGAGTGTTTGTTTGTTTTTGCCTTTGGGGGAATAAACAGCAGGTGTCCAGCTCTCTGCCTGCACAGCTAATTACAGCAGCCCCCGTGTCCTGAATCCAGACGACTGTGAACATCCACACTCGTGTTCCATCACTGCTGGCACCTGTTCTTCTGAGTCCTTCTACTGGACTATGTTTGGCACCATTGAGCACACTCAAATGTTAAGATGAATATGTGGCTGTGTAGAAACAAGGTAAAGTCTTGACATCTTATATCCTAATCCAAAAGATGTGAAAAACTTTTGGAAATGATCCATTACCACTGCCAGATAATCTATAACTTCTTCTGTGATTTGCATTATGCATACTAACTATCTTTATTATGGCTCTATTTAGTAAATCAATATGGTGGAGTCAAATCATTCCAGCATGCATGAGAATGAAAAATTTAAAAGCCGATATGCCAAGCAAATAAATCCAGCTCATCGCTCAGGGTGTGTTCAGTGGGCTTGATTACTTCCAAATCCCCAAAACAGTTTCTATTTGGCTTTATGTTTAAAAGTTCAAATAACTAACCCTAATAGTAACTCTGTGATGTGTGGTGTTGGAAATGTAATTTCAGTACTCTTTACTTTTAAGTTGCATTCTAAAACCCATAACTATACTGGAATCAAATCTACAAACAAATTTGAAGTGTACAAAAATGATAGCTAATTTAATTTTCAAAGTTGAAAAACAAAATGTAGCAGTAGTAGTAATATTAAACATACACAAATTTCACAATACTTTATTATACTGGATTTGGGGAAACCCTGCATGTACTTAAATTAGCCATGACTTACCTTTGAAGTTTTATCTTTACATGAGACGAAGTCTCCACTTGCGATTGTAACCAATGTGTTTGGCTGCGCTTGTCACATTCATAATCACATGACCGGCTATGCAGACAGCTGTGGCATGGCAAGTGAAAGTAGAAAAGTTTATGCTTTGCATAGTAAAAAAACAAGGAACAATGCACAATGTGAGTATTGCAAGTAATGTTTGCCTTATTATTTTAGTAACTGTAATGTGCTTATAAAATATTAAACTGCAATGCATTACATTACTTTGTTATGGTAAAAAGTAATCACTTTACTGTCATGCATCACTTTGTACTCCAACACTATAAAAAGTATGTATCTGATACGATTTATATCTGGTGATTTGGTTAAAGTATCCCAAATTACATACTTCCATTGATTTTCTTTTTTTGGAAACTTTTTCATTTAATAATCACTGATACATTTTGCATTCTAAAGTGACTGGACTTAAATGAGCCCATCATTTAATACTGAAAAAAACATTTTACAGGGACCTTGCATAGGGAAATAATGTCTTCAGCCCAAAAGATGTCTGTTCATAAGGCAGGGGAGGCCATGCAGGGGCACTGCAAAAGCAACTCCTTCATAGCCCTGCGAAAGATTGGCACCCCATTCAGGGCACGTCCTCTCCTGATCCCTGGAAATTCCGGTGTTCATTCAAGCGACTGTAGCCAGGATAAGCTGTTAGCACATTTTACAGTTCTGTCATAGTTTGTATTCAGGACCAAGAGATAATCTTCCCTCATTGATCATATGATCAGTTCCACTAAACAGAGCGGTGCACTTTACAGTTAGAGATTGCAGTCCACCTGTTTCTCTACATACTTTGTGAGTCCAGTCTGTTCTGTACTGTTCATGACCACCACAGATCAGGTACTATATATATATATATATATATATATATTCTTAGCACTGCAGTGACACTGACATGGTGGTGGTGTTAGTGTGTGGTGTGTGGTATGCTGGAAGGAGTTTTAAAACTTAGTGTTACGACTGGACTGAAAATAGTTCTGTAAGCAGCATACTGTGAGCATTGAAGAAGGATTAGAGGATGACTAACACAAACAGTACAAGAAAAAATTGCTTACTTCACATATAGAGGTGGAGAAATAGTGGATATGTAGACACTCTAATAGAGTGCACAGTAAGTGAACATAGTGTTTATAAACTCCAGCAGCACTCCTGTGACTGATCCTCGTACCAGCACAACACACACTAACAGACCACCACCACATCAGTGTCACTGCAGTTCTAAGAACAATCATCCACCCAAATAGTACCTGATCTGGGGTGAATAAAGGTGAGTAAAGGGGACTGACAAAGTATGTAGAGAATCTGAAACTGTAGAACTGCGCAGTGCTTTGATATGAAATGTGGAACTGATAAAATCAAATATGCAGCGAGTGCAAAAACAGGGAGGTGAGATTTTTTGTTGTTTTTTTGGATCACAATCAGGTATTTTCTTTCCATCTGGGACCCAGATGGAAAATATATACAGCATACATTATTAAATTAGCAAGGCATAAGTAGCATCTTTAATATGGTATCACATTATCTTAACATTTAACTAATGACTTGGTGGCTGTTAAAGCATTAATGTTATAACATTATATATTCTTAGTGTTTTATGGGAGTTTTATGAGTTGTATACTACCAAGTTATGGGTCAAAGCTTTAATATCAAGCTGTAGGTACTAATGACTTTAACCATTCACCTCTAACGTGGTCTTCTATGCGGCAAATGAATTACTGACTAATAGCTTACTTGGGCTGTGTCAGCATGCTTTCATTAAATCACCATCACACCCAAATGACTTCTGGAGAAAGGCCACGGATGGGAGGTAAACAGATCTTTAAGCACTCCTAAATTACCACACAGACACGCTAAGCCATTAATGGATCCATACAGCTGCTCTGTGATGCAAAAAGGCTAAACCACAGTGCACAAGGTATCGATCTGCCTGAGCAGGAGACCCACAAGCTCACTGGCAGAAGAATGGTCTCTGTAAATAGCTCCATGTTGTGGTTAGTCAGCTTGTAAGTCTAACCTCGCAGAACATAAGCTTGGGGGTAAGGAGTATAGGACACTGGAGAGGGGTGCTGATAGATGAGATTAGGATATACTAAAGTGCTCTGTTGCTGATTGAATAGTAGGCTGTTTGAAAGGCATTATATGGCAAAGCATATCATGATAGCATCTACCTCATATCACCATGTCAGTTACCAGGAATAGTGGATTGACACTGAGCTGCTTTCTAAACATGCACATTTGTAAGATAAAAAATAAACATATGTCCGCTGAAATAAATATACAATACAATTTGTAAAAGGTCCCATAAAAATGTACCCTCTACAGGCACAACCCATTTATGGCTCGGTTTGCATCTTTTTGAATTATATGGGAACCCGATTACACAGATGTTTAAATTCAGCAGAAATTGCAGTCTGGTTTTTAAATTAGGATTTTTTTCCCCAGTCAAGAGATACATGGTAAAGTCATACCCAACAGTTTTGAGAATGGAACAAATTTGGGTTTTTACAATGGTTGTTGCATCAGCTTTTATGGTGGCAATTTGTATTTACTCTAGATTGGGAAGACTGCTCAGATAAATTGCAACTAATTGCAAAGTCATACCTTGCCAAGAGAATAACCTTATAGGTAATACAATAAAATTAAATAAAATAAAAGTAATAATAAAAGTAATACAAAATTACTGCATTTCTGCCTAGGCATTTCATCCCTACTAAATGGCCTGCTAACATAATTTCAGTAATGATCAATTACAAAAGTGATAACCAAATGGCTCGGTAAACAAAACATTGAAATTGTGGATCAATGGCCCGGAAACTCCCCAGATCTCAATCCCATTGAGAACCTTCAGTCAATCCTCAAAAGGAAAGTGGGCAAACAAAAACCCAGCAGCCATGATTAACTCCAAGAACTAATTTAGCACAAATGTAAGAGGATAAGCCTATTTAAGCACTTACAGGCTGCCCCTGACTGATGCACTGTTTAAACCAAGTGACAGCATCAATCGGGTTTCTTTCTATGAGATGCTGCTGGTAAATGGTTTGATTGCCAGCTTATTTGGATAAGATTTAGCTGTACATATGCATCTTAATGATAAGGGACACATATTTGAGGACATTTTCATATTTTGGACAGGGAAGACAGATGGTCTGAAATTTATGCCCAGCTAGTTCAACCATCATTGAACAGAGCTATCAGCCATCTACAGAGCAAATCCCTTCCCAGGGAAAAAAAACCTCCATTCACATATTAACCATGATCAGTGATTTACCTGATCGTTGGGTGGGGCCCCTGTGCCACCTTGGCCCCTGTGATCTTCACAAACCATGACAGGGTGGGTATAGGACCCTCAGGACGACCTCCAAATTTACAACCCCAATTAGGGTTAAATACCTGCGACTCTCCATCAGCTTTCCAGAACTGAAGAAGCTAAATAAAATTATGGGTCTTTAAGAGCCAAGACGTTGGGTTGCCTTCAACTTAACACTTTAACCATGACATGGCTGACTAGGAACTTGTTTGATAAATTGTGTGTCTGTAAAAGAGAAAGACAAAAGAAAACATGCACAAAAAAGTGTGTGTGTATGTGTGTATATATAGAGGCATACTAAATACATTGCACAATACTTAAACAAAATAAAAATACAAAATTGCACAATACTGGCAGCCAGAAATTACAATAGAACATGTAATCAACTTTGTGTGAACTTTCCTCCTCACTTTTAACGTAAACCTCCTTTAAGTATGTATATATATATATATATATATATATATATATATATATGAAAGAGAAAAGACTTTGTGTGTCACTCAGTGTACATATAACGTAAATATACAAGTATGCAACCTAATAATGTCAATATTATGTTTTTTATTGTTTTTATTAAGACTTAACTGGGATTTTTAACAGATAAAAATATCTTCATCCAACCATTTATTTTACTTGAAAGGAACTTGCAGAGAGGTGTGGTAATTTCATAAATCAAACGCTAGCCTTTAGCCTAGTGAGGATTATTCTTGTATAATTAAAATGTAAAAGTGTCAAATTATACATGACACTAAGCTATAAAGTAGGGACTTTTTATCCTTCATTCTGCACTCATGGGAGGCTCTGAGCACCCCTCTGTCACCCTGAGCTACAGTTCGCCATTAGGCGCCAGATACTAAGAGTGACTTTAATTTTAATGAGCCTCATCAATAGCAATTCTGTCCTTTCACTGACGCAGTACATTAAAGATATCTGACTTCTTTTCCTGATACATTTTGTCTCGATAAAACATCTGAAGTCTTTTTTGTCCAGGTATGTCAAACAGCCAAACAATTAATACTGTTCATAGTATGATAGACCAGCTATCTTTACAGAAAGGGCGTTGATTATTGATCTATAAAAATTATTATATCTCTAACAAGCTGACCAATAGTTGCTGATACAAAAAAGAATAAACACGAGTATGGCAGCCAAAATCCTTTGTACATATACCACACACTTAAGAAGAACTGTTAAGACCTGTTT
>JAUZST010037976.1:0-27453 GCA_034779995.1 Parotocinclus haroldoi | reverse complement strand
TATATATATAAAATAGATTAAAAGTGATACTAGAACAAGTAATAGTACACAATAAGACATGCTTCTTTTTATTCTCTTTTTTTCTTCTTCCTTTCTTTTTAAGAATCTTTCAGTTATTACCTAGTTTACCCACGCACATGTAATGTTGAATGTTGGCCTCTTGAGCAAGGCCGTTAGGCATAAACAGCTCAGATCCTTCTCATCTTAAATAGAGATAGATAAAAAAGAGACTGCCAAATGAATAAATGTAAAATGTAAACATCACAATGAAGCAAGATATTAGTGCCCCAAAACACATATGAATCTTTTTTTCTGTTTGTGAGGGTAAGAGAAAAAAAAATTATTTTTCTCTCCGTTGACTTGAATGACATCTGTAGACAGCTAGATCTTAATGAATTACCTTCTGGTCTAGTGCACAGATTTACAGCTAACATGTTAATTACAGTGATACTGCTTAAACCAATTTGCATTTAACCTAGATTTACCTTCTAGCAGGATTATTTGGGTGCAATGACATGGCCAATATGTAGTAACACAAACTCACAGACTAAAATAAAAAGCAAAATCTGTACAGACATATTTGCATAGTTTACTGCCCTTGTTAAGAATTATTTAATTAATTCTGTAGTTATTTCGGTAAGTAGTTTAAAAAGCTCAATAAACACAAGACAGAGTTATACTACACTATATACCATACTATACTATAATTATACACATGCACAGCCACACACACACACAAAAGTTTTATATATATAATATATATAATACTATAATATATAATATATAATATATGTGTGTGTGCGTGTGCGTGTGCGTGTGTGTGTGTGTGTGTGTGTCTTTAGTATATAGTCTGAGATGCACACAAACAAAGGACACTTTTGAACAAGAAGTACAACCCCAGGCAGTCTACTGAGTCACCTATTTCTGCTATGCAGTTGTCTTTCCCACGCTAACCTTGTGCACTCTCATTAGTGCACTAATTGTCTGCTGGAGGCATTAGTTTCAGGTGAACTGTTACATATGATGTTAGATATAAAGGCTAGAGGGAAACTTACTTGTCTATTATCCTGGCCAGCTATTTATTTATGTAGTTATTCTTGATGTTTTGATTAACCATGCGTTAAGCCACTAAGCACAAATAGACTGGTTTTTCCATGTGAGTTGCATGTAAATTTATATCCATATATTTAAACACACTTTCAGACAGTAACTGCAGGACAGAAATTCTCAAACTGTAACTCAGTAACTAGTAAAGCAAATAATGGCATAAACATAATATGTGATAAGTCACTGACCTTTCTATTCTCGCTTATGAATTTAAGTTTTGCAGGTCAATTCAAGGCAGTTTTTTGTACAGGCATGAGTTAGCAAGTGTCTGTATTGGACCTTGGTCGCTCTGTCCAGGCCTGGTACAACTGAAACTCCTCCCCTCTCGAGTGTTTCAGGCAGGACGTCAGCAGATGTTTTAATCTATCACAGTGAGGTGCAGTTATCACATAACCTCTGGAAAAGGGTGGGCATCAAACCCAGTCTCTAATTAAAACATGCAAACAAATTATTGTCTTAAATTTTTACAGATGACAAAGCAATAAGATGTGACTTTTTCAACCTGGCTGTGTAACACATTTTTATTGTGATTGTATTTAAGTATTTTATATTTAGGTCCCAAGAAACTGTAAGTGTGAAGATAAGTGTGAACAAAATACTACTACTTGCTTGGACATGGGCTTAAAAACAGGTCACCCAAATGATCAACGGTGCCACAGTAGAATGTTAATTTCTTTCACATTTATGTTGTTTAGTTCAACAGGCCCTTTTTAATCTATGAGAAATTCTGTTCTGAGTTCTGCTTGTTTGGAACTGTTTATGTGATTCTGATGAGCTTTTGAGAGTGTGCTTAGGTACTGGAAAAAGACACCATCAAATGAACAAAGATATATAATTTATGAGACTAGCATCTTTTGTTAGCACACTTTACATAAACTACTTAATTACTATTTAGCCTGTTTCCTTAGTCATTAAGCTGCCCTTACGTGAAATAGGATATAGTGTAAGGCCAGTCGTCAGATGAGGAGTTCCATAAGGGCATAAATGCTGGGATGCGTTCTGGCATATTTCTAAGGTTGAGCATGGAAAAAAGAAAATGGCATGCTTTTCTGTGGTTTCTCAGCGCTGTTTTGGATGGCAACCACCCCTTCTGTGGTGAAAATAACACAGATGACAAGACCATTTGAAGTAGAAACTCTCTTTTCCATTTAATAAGGTTTGCCAGACTACTGTTATACTGCTGTCTTTTGCAAAAGATTAGTGTACTGCTGGTCAAATCCCATGTCTTGTTGATTTCCTATATTAAAAGACCATAACATAATCTATCGGAAATCAAATTGAAATATGAAATATATCTGAAAAGTGGAACTGAAAATGGGGTGGGTAAAAAAAAGGGTTTCGTTGGGTATTTTAGTAATTACTCGCAACTGAACCGACTCATTAAAAGTTTGATGTTATATGTGTAGGTTATCTAGTTTTGTTTCTCCTTTAGAGGTTGCGCAAACTTTTGTTTGACAAGGGGTGCAAAGCTTTACATAACACAGCATGTTAACAAGCATTAGATACGTTCAGATTTCAGCAGAGCTGTCTGGTGGAACTTGCATGAAGAATTCATGAGACTATTACACTGACAAGCTCCTAAGTATGTAGCACTTCTGTAGCACTATGTAGTAACTTTAGGTAATCTCTGTTATCAATCTGGGATGGCTGAATACCACAAGTAATGTACCACTGGCATTATTCCCACTATAATGGCAGAACACAATTCATTTGCCTCCCCCTACTACAGCTCCTCACAGACTGCCTGTGACCTTTCGCTGCATCTGCTTCTTTTGTGAGTGACACCAAAGGCAGGGAGACAGAAGGGTCGGCTAAAATTCCTAGTTGATTGCATCTGGCTCGCGGTAATAAAGTTAGAATGAATTTTAGACCTGGTCCCCTTTGTACTGTCTTCAGCTGCTCTCTTTGGAAAACAAGTCAATCACTGGCCTTGAGTAATCTCGTTACCTGTGAAATGTATGCACGCAAGAACCGTTTAAAGAGCAGTGGTGAAAGAGACTTAACTCAGACAAAAACTGTGACAAGTACATATACAAATACATAAGCTGATAATTTTGTGAAATCACTATTGAGTTAGGGTCAGGGTTACCATCTAGGAGTTCACAAATAGTTCCACCTCAATAAGAAACTGATATAACTCTTGAATTTCTGACCTTGCTGAAAATGACACGCCAAGAGTTAATTGTTTCAGTGACTATGCAAGTTCAGAAGACACAGCACACCTTATTTTTCACACCCTTGCTACTGTCATGCCGTTGGGTCGTGCAAGATTTGCACAAAACCATCCGTCTCACAGGAGCCCACGACATTCTGAAGCACCTTGTCAGATGCCGCCTGACCTGCTTGCTCTGTGAGGCGCCCCCCGGGGGATATAATAAAGAAGAACGAAACAATGACAGAAAAGGGTTGTGTGCAGCCAAGAGGAGAAATGAGGCAAGGGGGTGTGACATCGACAGAGAAAGAGAATGGGAACGCTTCGATGCTAAGCCTACCGTTCCACCATTTCCTCCCCCTCCACACACATATACACACACACACTCACGCACAAACACACACCCAGGCCATTGTACACCCGGGGGCTTCGCAGATAAATGGCCGCATGTTAACCACATTTGACGTGCTGCACAAAAGGGGACACCGCGGGTCCCATGACGCAACCTGCAACAACTAAATCCCCCCTCCAACTTCCCTCACTCTCACCTCCTCCTCATGCTCTACCCATTCTGAATGAGGGAGAAAAGACATGAGGTGCATTGATTGGCCAAAGCTAGAACGTCAAGTGCAATAAGAAGCACAACAATTTGTTGCTAGGCTCTATGGGCTCTTCAGCTTTATGCTTGGCTTTTTGACCTAATGTCTAGAAAAGACAGATTAAACAATGCTGTCAAGAAATATATGTTTATTTTTTATTACTACCCCATTATAGAGCTATTTTGCTAGACAATAATCTATACATACAAAAATATGTATACATGTCACAGATTTAACTTTATACCTTACTGTGGTTTTCTGAATGTCTTTAAAAATGTTGCTTTACTCTTGCCATTAAGTACATTAAGTGCACATAAGAGGCTGGTTTCATAATTATAAGAAGCACATGGAGCCCAAAGTTTTATCTACATTGATTCGGTTTGAGTCCTGTGAGTAACAAACGTGGATGCAGGAGAAGTGGGACTTACTTTACAGACTTTACTGTACAGTTTTTAGACCATCCTGTTAGGTAGAGCTGACCATTAAAATCACCAGGTGCTGATATCCCTACCTAAGAGTTGCTAAGAGTTTTTGGACTGTGAAAGTAAGCTATAATAGGTATGATACCAGGCCTTCAATTGTGCCTTTACTCTCAAGATTAACTATGGCCCCTCTTCCTTTGGATCCTATTCAGGTACAAAAAGTGACCTCTGTATGCCAGAGCATGGGAGCCAGGAACTACTCTCTCCCCTGCACCCACTTCCCTAGCTACAGGGCCAAAAAAACAACAACCCTATAACAGGGCACTCACATTGCAGCACCAGCACTAAACTTCTCAGCCCTGTCTCATCTTTGATGGCTGACGGCCTGTACAAAAGCACCTGCTCTGTCCCTGGAGAGCTCCTCTAGTCCCCCCTGCTCAAACCCCTGCTGATCTCACTGGCATTCCATGCCTTTGGGGGGCCCTTCCCATGGCTACCTCTCTCGTCAGTTGCCTCCGAAGCCTCCCACGACTCAGTTCGCCATGTATCCCCCCACCCCCTCTCTTCCATAATCCCATAGTAAACACCTCAGCAAACCCAGGCGGTGTGAGGATGCACGAGACTTCTCTGCAAGCTTTGGGTAAAGGTGCTGTGCTGATAGGACCACAATGCGTGGGAACAAGGGAGGAGGGCTGGAACACCTCATTGAGATGCAAGGGGGTCACTCGCAAAGTGAGAACCTTATAATGTGACAAAGACTTCCACAGGTTGATGCTGAGATGTGCAGATAAACACAGACATAGCTTATTTTCTCATACAGTGTTATATAAAGAGAATTTGATTGACCAAACTAGAACAACTTTAATTTCACACAGTCATCAATTTCTTAAGATGGATTAATTAAGGGCTTGTTTTAGCTTACTGGTGGCTTCTCTTTTCCACACATTTGTAAGGTCAATGTAACAAGTTTATATTTGTCTTCTATGTGTTGGTTTAAGAAAACTGCTATATTTACCTAAATCGACTCTTGGTCTGCCTCTATGTATGTGGATGTAAGAGTTAGAGAGACAGAGGGAGGGTGAGACAGTGAGAGAAAGAGATATGTATGCAAGTGGGTGGACAGCTGTGTTCTTTTCAGATAAACTTACAATTAGAGACGGGTTTCCCTCTCCCCTTTAAACCACTGCTGGCATAATATGACAAGTGGCATCTCCATTACAGCACATATTCCATTCAAACCCAGTACCATAAAGTGATTAGTGCCTAATGCCCATGTAGACATTAAATCAGAAAGATACCCCTTGAATACACATGCACCTGCACTAAATAAATCCGTTTAAATCCAAACTTAGTTCAGACATGCATTAGCATTCTATAGCTTGGGTAGCTTTATGCTTATTTTACACAACATCACTTAAGAGTCATAAATGGGTAGTATAAAAATAAATCCAATTAATCGTATTAGTTTGCTTCTACCCCTTTTTGCTATTTCCTTGTCTCTAATATCCTTACCACCTATCTCCTGTCTCCTCCCCTCACTGTTTAGTGCTGCCCAGTCACCACTGGAAGATAGCGCACTAATTGCAGACATGCCAGGCCAGCACCATAATAAGGTTGGAGTGGGGTGGGGGACACATTAAGCGTGGCTTGCTCATTTGTGGAGACGGCTGAGGAAGGTGCCACGTATGAATATTTCATTAGCTTTAATTGCTGAGGAACACTTTCTTTATGGCAGTCTCGCCAAAGAGGCCGCCAACGGTAATAACGAGGCTTGGCCTATTGTAAAACTTGAAAAGCTGATGGCATTAAGACCTGTGATTTTGTCAGCCTGAAAATTTAGCTTCAGATATGCCATCTGGAACCATGGCACAAATAGCAATTCACTCTTACAGATGCCAGCTGTATAACAATTTCAAGATTGTGGATATAGATTTATGAGGATTTTACCTGCCTTAACATAAACTACCTAAAAATCCATACCACTAATCATCAGAGTAATTGCTTATGTCCCATCCATGTCTTAAATTAAACAAGACATATCAAAGCAAACACTTCACCAGAAAAAACATGTACCTTCTCATGTTTTCCAGACGCTGTCACACTGTCCAAGTTGTATCAAAGCTCAGATCTCCTTTTAACTACAGTTAATACTCACAGCAACAAACATAGAGCTACACACAATTTTAAGGGGAGTCAGCTCGCTCTTTCCTTGGTATTAAAGGCACTGTAATAAAGCTTTGACATGGCCGTCAGATCTAATCCTTCTGAACTGTAATGCTTACATTAAGGAAGAGGATCATTTAGCTTAGGAATGTAAAGCACAGGACATCCTCCCTGATAAGGAGCAGACATGCCTTGCCTGGGGTTGTGGGCCAGGAGTTATCGACTAGGAAGGCAGCGAGTCAGCACTACACTCAGGCACTGGTTTCCGTGAGCACAAAGTCTCCTCATTACTTTAATTGCTAGACCTTCAACCCCCCCAACCAAATAGTGTCCTATAATCGGTATAAACAAAGACCCTATTGGTGGGCAAATTGTTAGGACAAAAAAGAATGATGGGGAATGGAAAAAGACAAGACCAGAGCATGCCACTGAACTGGTGATGTTTGAAGATAGTTTTGTAGTTTTGCAAATAAAGTGTTCTTTCCTTCTATATTAAAAGAGGCAGCAAATACTGTATCTATATACTATAAATACTATATCTGTGAGGACAAGAGGAATGCCATCACCATGACTAATGATTCAGGCTTGCTTATTACCTGAGGTGCCAGAGTGACTGTAGGCTTAAAAAAATCAATGGCCACAATCTCTGTCCTAATTATATTCTGGAAGAGCGATGCATTTGTCTTTTTAAATCGCAACATTTGACAAAAGTAACATATTGATGCAAGCTAGCATGGTTGTCTTATAGCTGAGGCTTGATTCCTGGATCAACTCCACCTGTGTGGATGTTCTCTTTGAATGTATGTTTTTTTTTCACAGATACTACGGTTTTCTCCCACATCACAAAGATACCTTAGACATGCACAGGTCATTTGGTCTCTCTAAGTTATCCCATTGTGAGTAAGCGTGCATATGTAGGTGCCCTGTGATTTGTTTCAGCTTTTTTCATGCATAAGTTCTGTTCTACTGGTTAGGCCCCAACTTCCCCTGAACCTGAAGTAAAATAAGCAGGTATGAAAATGAATGAATGAATTAATACATTGTACTTGAAGAAGCACAGTATCACTCACTTAATTACTGAAATAAATGCAGTCTCCAACACATGAGAGGGAGACAAATACCCACAAGCATTTATGTTCCTGTTCCAATAACATATCCATGATATCACAAGGCAGTATCTGCATTCATATGCAACTTTGTGAAAACTTCTCACCACAGGTGACTGTCAGATACGACAGCACATTTCAAGCCCTATCTCTACAGGGTGCTGTCATCAGAACTGGCTTTTAAGAGGCATTCACCCATACACAAGAGGTCTGGACCCACAGATGTCATGACACCTTAATCCACCGATCCGTTATTGATTGTTCCATGTGTCGACAACCTTGCCGGAGGTGTTCCGCTAATCAAATGGAACATATCCATGTGCATGTGCATTGGCAAAGAACAGCTAGGCATGTGGGCTAACTTGTTGGCTTTGCTAATTAGATCCAAACTGTTGACTGAAATTCATGTACGTTGTTACTAAAGTAAGATAGAAATGTACGTACATGATAAACCCAAAAGTCCTATAATTACTGGCTGTATTTGTATCAGAAATCTATACCACATTTTAATAACTTCATTTAGGCATCCAAGGTTTACTTTCCCTCCCCCAACCCTGACAGTTGCAATGAACTTTACTCTCAGTCATTATCACCGGGGCTGTTGTTTCTGCAGCCTGCAGTGGCATACCTCATTATTGACCTTGGTAAATCCTCAGTGTTTAGGCTAACGGCAGTGCGGCGCCACAAAATGTCACAGCACTGTGCCGTACTCGCATATGTGCACATGTTTACATGAAAGGAGGGAAAAAAGGGAGAAAAGCTTGCTACAACTGCCTGTCAGTCACCTTGAACCATGCACACAAAACATCAACAGCCAACCACTTCAAACTAACCAGTAGATAACTGTAAAGCAGGCCCCTTGATCTGCAGAAACATTATGTTCAGCCTCAAATAGCTGCCAAACGTAGGTGTTGGGCACTAGGTCATCGCACTCAGCACAGGAGTGGCCTTTGTCTGAACAGAAACAAATGCTTGGGCATTTGCAGCTGTATCATCTTGAAGGGAGTAGGAGGGCAAGGCAACAGAGGGGAGAACAGACTTGTGACAGTAAATTGCTCATTCTGGTTAGTCACAAGTGACACAGGGCTAACAGGGCCTTGGGTGGCATTCTCCTGTCCCTCTTAGCAGTGACAGATGTTACGAGGACAGGGGAGGATAAAGCACACTCTCTGTCTTCACACCAACTCTGGGAACAGAAGATGGGGGATGGGTTTAATGTATTTAAAAAACACTTCAGTTACACAATAGCCAACTATTTATGAGTTCAACTACTTCCTTAGCAGATATTCTACACAAGAAAACAAATCTCTGGACTTCATTATATTCTATGTTGCACACATGTTCTCAGCCTCTATCTCCAAGTGCACTAATCTCTGAGGCCAGGGATCAAGTCTGGGTGTAATGGGGGGGGGGGGGGGTATAAAAAGGCGCATCTTTGCTGCTAATGTATGTCCCCTGTCTTTGGTAGATAGCTGGTTACTTTAGCTTTAACCAGGCTCCCTAGGCCACCACCATGCTGCTTAATGCGATAATGCAAAAGCCCGGTGAAGATTTAGGCCTCCTGCATCCCACCAAACAAAAGGCTCCCTCTTTCCAAGAGGAGCCCTGTCCCCTCCCCAGTTGTCCATAGGTGTTTGCTGAAGTAAATCGGCCTAAATCCTGCACAGCTTGGCCCATATGAAAAAGGAGGGGGGATCTGAATAAAGGTGTACAGATAATCTCCTTTCTTAACACCAACAGAAAAAAGTTGAACAACAGTGGGGGCGAAACAGATAAAATTAGGAATTCATATCACACGGTTCATTTAAGTCCTCCTGAATCCTCCCCTTTCCCTCTCTCACTTGGTAGACTTGTGGCTTTGCATTTGTGGTCCATGACCTATTGAGGTATGAAGGGAAAGGCCAGTGAAAAGCTGGCACAATAACGGATGTCTCGTCCATTACTGAAAAGGCATAGGATTTTGCCATCTGAAAGGACATTTTGCCTTTCTCTCACAAAACACCCAGATAAACAGAAACTAGAACAACAACAAACATTTGTGTGACAACAGATATGACTGATATGACTCATCATGTACACTAACAGTCTTCAACAAGAAATGAATAGCAATGACACAATTGTTGCTGAAACAAAAATGTAAGCAGACAACTAATAGTGAGTCGTATTGCAGGAGTCTCAAAATGGAATCTGGATATTCTCAGATACCTGTGAAATTGTTTAAGGTCCATAAAACAATCTGTCACTTTCTCTCCTTCTTTTGCATCTCCACTACTTTGTTGTTGTTCAGCTGTTTAATAGCCAGGAATGGCATCCAGTAACTCTATCCATGCCATTAGTAAAAAACCCAGACTCTCGTTTAAGGCAATTGACTATTGTGGGCTGCGTAACCAAGGGATGTTTAACAATTGTTGAGAGACACTGAAGTTATGTCACTCTCTACCTCTCCACCTCCTGTTCGTCTCTTTGCCAGGCATAATTTCTACCTCTCTCTTCTCCTTTTCCCTCTCTCTCTCTCTCTCTCTCTCACTGTGTGTGTCTCTCGTGCAAACTCTTTTCATCTCTGGCTTTGGGATGCTGAAAGCGAGAGAGTGGCCTAGCAGCAGTGAAAGGACTGAATTGTGATTAAGAAGGAGGAGAGGAGCTCCTTTTCTTTGTTCTACCCTTGGGGGGTGTTTACTAAGGGGGAGTGAGGCAGAGGAGGGAGAGAGTAAAAGAGGAAAAGGGGGAGAAGGATAGCGAGTTGGTAGGGGGATGGCTGAACATGTTACAGCAGATATGAAAGGCATTCAGGACAGTGTGGATGAAAGCAAAAGTGCCAACTTTATCAGTGAAGAAGGATGTGTTGCAAGTTGAGATGCAACATTAATACAAGTGGAATATCTGTAGTAAAAGTGTACATACATCACTAAAGTAAACAGATTCCTATCCAGCTCTGTCTTTGCTTTGATAAAATACTAAAAGACAGCATCTGTCTTAAAGAAACTGTTAAAGCGGTGAGTGAAAGGTGTCTCACGCAGCTGCAAGGACAATGGTTTGGTTGTAAGAGGGATGGTACACTGGGTTTCCTGGCACCACAGCATTATACGAGCATGCCAATGAGATGCCCAGATGACAAGCCATTGTTCTAGCTCTTTGTTTGGCTACTTCTCCTTGTTTTGGGAACTACAAATTTAATCTGGAACCAGTTTGACTAAACTGTGAGGGATAAAACAGTTAATTATTCTTATTAAAATATTCAGATTACATAGTCAATTACATTATTTTTAAACAGAAAGAGAAAGAAAGTAACACTGCGTGTAAAAATACATACTGCAGAAACGTGAATTCTCCATTCTCCATAAAGAAGCAGTGATGACTAGTTTGATGACTAGTTTGTAAAATAGAGAAGTTAACAAAAATGTCTATATTAAAATAGTTAAATGCCACAGAATCTACTTTTCAAACTTTTCACTCATTATTAAAAACAAATATTGTACGGAAACTGTAACGAAGGTGTAAAAGTTAGCCAGGTGTTGCTGACAGTCAAGCGTTTCTCCTCAGTACTCAATGTTATGTTGACGTCCGCGTGGATCCAGTTACACACGTGGGGTTACGATGATCTCCCATTGGGCCTTGAAAATGAGTGGGCGTGGTTAAGAACTGGGGCGCAGGAACGAGAGACTAGAAGCAGTAGGAGAAGCCCGTGTCCGAAATGTCACTCTACTCCCTATTCCCTACATAGCCTACTGCGAAGTACATTATGCATGCTCGACTTAATATAATTTTGCGTCTTACCTTCTGCATAACGATGCGAATATCAGGGATACGCTAGCTATTTGGAAATCAGTTTTTATATAGCGTGAAATGCAAAAAGACACATCCTTAAAAAGTAGACTACATAGTAAAAAAATGTGGTTTCGGATACGCCATAATTATATAAGTTGTCACTTTAGTATGGGTCGCTAACAGGGTTGTTTTGATTTAAGTCGCTTGTTATTTGTTAATTAGAACAATGAATATTTTTGTTAACATTTGGTTAAGGCACAAAGGTGCCTTAAAGTCAAGTCAAGATCGCGATAAAATGTTCAGTCATTTGCGAGAGGTCATAAAAGAGAACAACAAAACATAAAAATAACAATTAAAAGTTACTGAGAAGAAAATAATTTATTTAATCCTCTCAGTCTGCTGATGTCAAAATCAGCTCCACTGCCCTTTTCTACGTACAGATATAGCCTATATGTTCGTTACATAGCTCACTCTTTCATATCTAAATCGTTTTGAATCCACTCATTAGCAGAGAACATTATAGGAGAAAAAATGCCAATTGGTTATGGATACATTACACTTCCAGAAAATAACTCATTGCGTATAAAGTGTGCGCGCGCATCACTTAATATAAGCACTATGTTTTTGTCATGCTTGCTCCTATCAGTGGGGCACACAACCGAGCCAAAATAAGCACACGCCTGATTACTCCTGTAGTCGCCGAGCCCTTCATCACCCCCATGCTGAAGAGAGTTACTATTTCACACCACCGACTTTGTCCTGGGTCATAAACCCGGCCTAGAGCTGCATTTGGGGCTCGCATCGATTTTCACCTGATCAATACACGACGTTTAATACAGAATCGAGGTCAAACACGACTAGAACACGTTTTGTATAAAGCAGAAATGATAAAACATCGCTCGGAATTCGGGAATGAAACCGTGAATCTAATCTTTATAATTAGCAAATACTTTACACACTGCATTTATTCGAGTTTCGCAGTGTTTAAAGATTTCAGCACTTAATAGGAATTTGGGCACTTAATATCAACTAATGGCACATCAAAAAACATTAAGTAATTCTACTGTTTGAAACTACATTAGCGATATTATTTTGTACTTTTGATATTATAGCATTCTTCCCGTAAGCACAACAGTTTTCATTCATCATCAACTGCAAGCAAGTAGGCTACAGAGGAAATTAATGAATGAGTCAGTCAAACTTCTTGCGAAGTCAAAACAGAGAGACGAAGTGATCGTTTTCAGACTGTTTAAACAGTATCGCTTCTATTAAAAAGACGAAAGCTGAAAAGTAAAAAGAGAGAAATTGTTTAGAAACCCTTATAGTACAGTGGGAGATGGAGCGCGTGCTCCAGCGCAGACCGACGCGCACACGCGCTCGCGCTCACATAACGGTTTTGTGGTCTCGGGATAAGCAGGAGCGCTACTCGTAAAAACTCACAAAACTTCGCAAGTCTTTAATAAATAGAATTCCCGCTCATATCGATAACTGTCATGTCATAACTAATGCCTTCTAAAGGTTTCATCACTTCTTTGATCACTTTTCCGCGTATCTTCTGCCAGCGCCAGCTTGGCAAACACAGGCATACAGACATGCTTAGGGTAGATAACAAACACTAGCCTGCCGCCAGCTCCACACACTAAAGTCCACATTAAGTAAAGTTAAAAGAATAAACCGGGTCGTTCTTACCGTTCTTCCTCCTGGGGTTGGCTTGTTTTCGCCTTTTGCAGCGCGGCCCCTCCGCCATGATCTCCGGCTTCATTGATAAGAGGCGCTCAGCAACTCCATCCAGTATCTAAACCACACCAAAACACAACGACGCCAACAGTTTGCACTCACGCTTTCTGTCTGACAGGACCGTGTCCCGTTCACCTCATCTGAGCAAAGTTAAATGAGTGGGGAAGAAATGGAGAAAAATGTGTTGGAAAGTCCCAAAATGAAGTTGAGTTGCGCGCTGAGAGGGACCGCCGTGCGTCGCCTGATCTTTTGAAGTGTCTGATCGGACAGCAGAAGAAAGAGAGAAAACAGAAAGGAGGAGGCGGAGGGGAGCAGGCAGAGAGAAAAAAAGAGACACACACCTTCCCCACAAGTTCTCACACAACACGTCTCTCATGGGCTTTAATTGTACGTTTTGTACTTTTACATATACTCTTTAATCGGAGGGACAAGTTCAGAAGTAGCAAACGTATAACGTTCAAATACTGGACAAGGAAATAAACATCAGGTCTTACTAGGTGTGTACTCTTATTTTTCTTAAACAGACTGTTCCTAATTGTTTAACTTTGGCACCGTTATTTTTAGCAGCAAACACACATTTTCACAAAACGTTAAACTTATACCATACACAGATAACTCCATCACAACACCGAAATGAAACGTTATAGTTTTTAACAATCAATTTTTAACAGTTTTACTGCAAAAAAAGGTTTTATAGCGTAGAAACGATGTTTGATGTGTGCCTTTGCTTTATAGACTTGTAAACAAACTGAGCCAATCAATGAAATTGTAGGCTATTCTTTAAAAATGGAGACTATCGGAAAAAAATAATTAAAGAATAAATATATATATTGTAGCTACTAATATTCATACGGTGCACAGGAGTGAAATAAAAAACGTTCATGCAGTGCAGGCCTATTCATAATAGTAACTAATATTATTGATAGCCCAACAACCACATCGAATCCCTATTCGAATTACGCCTTCGAGCTGGAAATAAATAGGCTATGGCTATATAAATCCACTGACCACAAAACATTAACAGTTGGGAAATCCCAATCTACTTTGCCTATTTTTTGGCTGCATGTCAACACAAGGTTATTAAATGTTACAGTATCAGCATCGCAAGAATGGTGCATCCTTGTGCTGAAGCGCACAATCGTACAACCTCGTTGAATGTGTACCTCTCTCTCTCTCTCTCTCTCTCCCTCTCTCTCTCTCTCTCTCTCTCTCACACACACACACACGCACACACACATACACACCTGCGCAGGTAAGAAGACGATGCCAATATCACACAAGGAGGGAAAGGAGCAGGCAAGTATGTCAAGCTGAAGGGAGCACCTAATAAAACAAGCAAACCTACCGGATTACTTAAGAAATCCTCCGCATCGTGTTGAGAGCGAATCGTAGAGTGCGGCTTTTAAAGACGACTTTATGTGCGAGAACGATCGCAACCGAGACTCCCATCCGCTCCAGCTGAAGCACCGTTATTCCTGACCGGCAGGTGATGATTTGTTCAGCAGTTGTGATATGTGAAAGATCAGGACGCACTGACGCCTCTTCTTGTTATGTTTTGCCTCCCTCTCTACTTTTTTCCTGCGCTACACCGAGGGGCGCCACGCGCCACCTATCTTTATGCGCAAGGACGTAAAGAAATTGGGCGTGAGGGAGGTCTTGTGGAAAAACGTTGAACGCCTCCACTTTGGCTGCGACAGGTAGCGCACCTGTAGAGGCGCATGCGCAATCAAGTCCAACTCTGCAGCCGCACATTTCGTTCGTTCCGTCAGGCTGAAGCGCGTTTTGGTTTTAGTCTTTGATTTTCCAGGTGAGTCTTTTTTAGGCAGTGATAATACAATCATTTAGGCAACATTTGTTATATGAACATGTAGCGTCTTACGAGTGAACAGCAATTACATCAGTTCTTTCTATATATCTATTTATTTCCTTTATCATTATGTATCGGAGTACTCGCCTGTTATTTTTTCTTTACTGACTGTACTTTCATTCTGGCTCTCATCGGTTATTAAAAGCGCCTCTTGTTGGTAGTGAGAGCTTTTCCTTATATTCAAAAAATGCTCGCTTTCATTGCTTGCTTGTTTTTGATTAGATATTAATTGACCAGCCTGAATTATTTCCATGTCCATATTTAAAACCAATAAAGATTTAGATATTCACTGGCACACATAAGACATTTACTCATCTAAGGCATTTCTGGAAGGTTCGTATTTATTTGCAGAGACATTCAAAATAATAATAATAATAATAATAATAATAATAATAATAATAATAATAATAATAATAGCAGGTGCTTTTCTATGTAGTAGTGTGTTTGAGTAGTGTTGTTTCAGGCAAATTAGACCTGATCAATAAAGCTGGTCAGTTTGTTGGGACCTACAAATGTTCACCCACTGGAATTGGTAATTCAGAAGTGAAAGCTGAATAAACATCATTGAAGATGTCTCCCACCCTCTCCCTCAGTGACACTCTTATAAAAGCAGGGAAGCGTATTCAGCTTCCGCCCGATCCAACCACGGCGCAATAAGGAGCGCTAGATGAGATCGTTGAGACCCGCTGCTATTAGATTTCACAACTCATCTTCTCTGTGTCACATTCGTTTCCAGTAGTTGCTGCGTACACATCACTAACAAATTAATGTTTTGTTGTTTTATGTTTTAGGCCTATATCTTGTTTCTATTATTTCAATTGTATTTATGCAACAAAACCAGCTAGCTGTCTACCTAATGACATCTTCATCGTCAAAAACAGCAACTAGGCTACAGCAAAAAAAAAAAAATAATAAAAAAATCTATCTAACTAAAAGTAAATGCATAGCGTCCATAACAATTTCCAGAAATGAACATTCGTCAAAAAATCTCTCTTCGGCCCTCATTCCCCAACACTGAATTCTGATATGCGTGTGCGCGCTTGTGCGTGCACGTGCAACTCTTGCATATTGAGCACGGCATGAAATTGGATTACAGCGCAGAGTGGAATTTATTTGTGCCATTTTTTTGTTCAAAAACTATGCCCCATAATTTACTGTTATTATTATACTTTTTAGTAGGCCTATTTCATTAACCGTTTTTCTCCGCCCTCCACTTTGTTGCCTGTGGTTATGGATTAAACATGTTGACAGGTAAAATTTACACCGGTTTACCTGAGACAATAATTTAAACCCTCATGGGGATTGTTGCTCATGATGCAGTGCAGGGATAAAACAGCATTCATTAAATTCCCATATGAATCTTCACATAAGTATGAAAATAACCCGTAACGTGCGCACTCAACTTTACACGAATTCCAAATAATCCCCCTCCCCCCCGTCCTGATCAGACTAGCTGTTATTGCCAGAAATATGCCTAAGTATTTTCTCGTTACAAAATATGGCACTGCCTTTTTGACTGACCTTCTACCTCTAAAGTTATTTCTAATAATTCATTGTATCCAAAGCAAGTATGTAAAATAGGTAATAGTTGATTTCAGCCTTTGAGTGGAAAAAGGGAGTTGGGTGTGATGTCCAAAGTCAGCGTAAGTCGGTGAGTTATTGGAAAGGAGAAGTGAGAGAGCAAGTCATCAAGAACCTGGGGAAAGGTTGACCACACTGCAACCATGTGAGTTCTTACACTCACCCCCTCTGGTTGCATGATTGCACTTCTTGCGACATAGCTAGAAACAGTTCTGTATACAGGCTCGACTAGGTGATGGGGGAAAGAGAAATAGTTGAGCAGCAGCAAAAAACAGCACGTTTCTTGTTCTTTACCTGCCAGTTATCTTACTTGGGAGTATACTTCACTGAAACTGGCAACGTGTTTGAAATGAGAAAATACAGCACAGTAATAGATATTGCTGTGTCTTGTTACAGAAAGTGCTTCGGTTAACTATTGACTATTTATTCCCTCAGGCTTGGTTGTTTAACTCTATATTGAAATGTCTTCATTTTTAAGGCTTTTTAAATTTTAACCTTATTGTCTGATTGTCAGTGTGAAAAGAATTTGTCCCCTAAATTCCCCATGCAGTGTAAAATAATAAATAATATTTGTAAGAACATGAGTAAATAGAGAGCTCTTCAATTGCTACTCTCCTCCAAAAAACATTGCTGTAGGTTTAGTGCTTGTTACATTTTGGGAAACAATCAATGGAAGTCAAGTGTACTAGGGATGCTGAAAATGGTTACTGGCATATGCTAGCATTCCTCCACTATTACAAAAAGTTTCAATTTCAAAGATTGTCTTGAAGTAACCAAGAAACATGTTATGAATACAATACGGTTTTTAATTAATGGCTTCCCATGTTAATTCTCTAATGCATTATTAAATATTAGAAATGCAACAAAGTATTTGCATTTATATCTTTATTCATTAATCAAGGATGCTTAAAAATGTCAATTTGAAAACAAATTCCTATTCCTGGTTAAACATAGTTGCATTGTCTGTATTTGCATATTACTAATGTACATACTATATACTGCACTAATTGTGTAATTGTGTGCGGCAAGTTCTGTATTTTCACCTATTACCCAGTTATGTTTTCAGTTTGCATGATTATACCCAGTCTGTATTCAAAATTATTAATTTTGTATTACTACTAAGTACAACACACACACACATGCACGCACAGACACACACAGAGTCTGGGTAAAAATGAAAAAAAAAAAAACTAACTAAGAGGACCAGCAAAATGTCCCAAAAGGTAAAGACCATTTATATCCTTGCAAATCCCCCCCAACACCCACACACCTTCCACAGTGCCTCATACACAATCTAATCCAGTATCAGCAGCTGTCAACACAAACACATCACTAATCTATTGAAATAATACCATGGTAAGTGGAAAGGAGTTGTAGCAGGAGGCAGTGGGATAGCTGGATATGACTTGTACTCCCTCCTAATCCTGGGGGAAAAGTACAGCTTAATACCCAGACCTTGGAAATATAAAACCATTTTGGGGTGGGCAAACCATGACCAAGTTCCACCTAAAACCGAATGAGTGATATTCAGCAGCATATGGTTACTGTATCAGCTTACAACATACAGGAGGATTTGGGCTCATGAATGAGGATCCATGGGGGGCGATGACAGTGGTGTCTTGGGAAAGACTTTGTTTCAGAGTGCTATGAAATATCTACTAGCCAAAATATTGGTTTATATTAGGTTTATAGCTAACCGTGAATTGATACAATTAACACTAGTGGTCATTCTTCCTTGCTTTTGTTTGTGGTGGAGGAATTTGTTATTTCAGAGTTAACATGATTTGTGTTGATGAAGTATTTATAATGAAGTACTTGATCCAATATTTGTCACTTGTCAAATCAAAAGGTTTTTTTTTCCGCATCAGAATCAATATATCAGTTCATAGTGTGATCTGTTTTATTACTTGATCTCATTTCTCTAATTGGGGGTAAACAATTGATCTGAACTCTGCCTTTGAATTGTGTGGGCAGGATCTGTGTAAGTCTCTAGAAGTACAGAAACAGCTAAAGTCAAGGCAAAGCTCTGATCTGTCCATGAGCCTAAGGATGAAGCCATTTGAATGCTCATGTTAAATGTCTGCCAGGACATTCCTCCACAACAGGACATTAAAAAGACACTGTCACTGTCATTATGCAAAAGCATGACACTTTCAACGGCAAGATGTAGGAGTTCATGTTATAAGGAGCTTTCCCAAAATGTAGAATTTAATGGTACAGAGTGCTACTTTGAATGGAAAAACTGTTCCATGGCTATCCATCTCATAATAACTGCAGACACTGGCAAACATTCAAATATACTATATACTATAAAACACTATAGTTCTTTTTATCCTGGAAAGTCAATTGAAAATAACATTTTCTTTGTACATCCAGACAGTACACCATACCAAATAGTTATTCTTCTGTTTCTTAATTTAACATTATTATAAATGTAACACTCCAAATCAGAAACAAGTTGGAATACTATGGAAAATGCAAACTAAATAAATGCAGTGTTCTTCACATTTCCTTTGACTTTTTATTCCTTGCAGACTGTATGAACCTGAGATATTTTTGTTTTGTCTGATCAACATAATTTCATTTGTTAATAAACATCCAATCCTACTTTTCAGGCCTGCAACAGAAGCCAAATAAAGTTGAAACTGGGCAATTTAGAGACAGTAATGAATTTTTAAAATATTATGTGATTTCAACCAGGTGATGTCAACAGGTGATTATAATCATGTAATGGTACATAATCCGTGTCCATGTTGAGTCTATGAAGAACAAAGATGGGAAAGTGATCAACAGTTTATCAACTAATGGATGAGAAAATTAATGAAATGAAACATTTATGAAACACAACATTATGGAGTCATATTACTAAATGCCACCTTTACTTTACTGTGCAAAAAAGACGCCTCATGCCAACCAAAAGCCAAAAGCGGCATCGACATCTATGGCTCTGAGGTGTCTGGGATGATCTATCAAACAATGGAAACATGTATAGTGAACAGATGAATTAGTATTCCAGTTCTTTTCTGGCAGAATAGAACAAAGACAAAAAGTTCATCCAGACTATTATCAGCAACAAGTCCAGAAGGTAGACTCTGTCATTGTATGGGGTTGGGTAGGTACCCTTAGTAATGATTATTTTCAGTTCTGTAACTGCAGAAGTGCACTGAGACTCTGAAATAAGCCCTTCATGATGACCTATTTTCCAGGGACATCTATGTATTTTATTATAATCTAAACTAATTTCATTCAGATATGGTGAGCAGTTTTATAATGGGGCATTCATGGTCTGCATGGTGCTTTGCAGACCCAGCTCCATTTCTTGAGGAAGCATTGAGATCCCGTAGAATGGCAAAAAATGTATCAGTGTATCAGGTTGGAACAGAACCTGAATTAACAGGATTGATCCTTTATAGACCAGGCTGATTCGCAGTGCTGAACTACCCACCTCTGCAGAACCAATTGTGTTTCAACCTGTTCCAGTCTCTACAGGGCACACCTTCTTCATCTGAGTTCTGAATATAATGATTTGCAGATTCTTCTCAACCTACATTCAATTGAATACACTAGAAACACAAGATATTTAATGTTCAAACTGAAACAAAAAAAAAAGTTTTTTGCAATTATTCACTCATTTGGAATTTGTTCCAAAGAAGTTAGGACGGGGGCATGGTTACCACTGTTACATCCCTTTTCCTTTTAACAACAATAAGCATTTGGGTTGTCCATGATTTCCAAAAACAATTTGAAATGTGGACTCATCACACAACAGAAAACTTTTCTGTTTTGCGTCAGTCCATCTCAGATGAGCTCGGGCCCACAGAGAAAATAGAGAGGGTGTTGCTGATATATGGCTTTCGCTTTTATGGTAGAGTTTTAACTTGCACTTGTAGATGGAGTGAAAAACTGACAATGGTTTTCTGAAGTGTTCCTGAGCCCATGTGGAAATATCCATTACAGAGTATTGTCGGGTATTAATGCAGTGCCGCCCCTAGATTTCATGCAATTACACATTGAGAAATGTTCTTAAACTGTTGGATTATTTGCTCACGCAGTTGTTCACAAAATGGTGAACCTCATCCTATCCTTTTGAATATGGGTTGAAAAGAAAATGCAAATCATCACATTCTCCAACTTCATTGGAACTGGGGATGTATTTGGTACCTAGCCTGACAAGCAGGATATCCATATTCAACAAACAATACCTGTTTGAGAATCAAAGGTATTTTCCCTGACACACAAATAATGTTCCAATCAAAGTGTTATTTGTACTAGGTGACATCCTGTATCGTGGGCACACACACACTTGCAGCAAATTCATGTGATCCTAAGATGCCACTAAAGCCATGGCAGTAATTCCTTGTCACCACACACCCTGGTTTGATATAAGGGATATAGATTTATATTAGTGAAAAGTATTTAATGGTTAGGCAAAATTTATGAATAAAACAATAAATTATGACATTGGGCAGGAAGTTTAAATGCTTACATGCCACAGTCATCAGTGAGCATATTTATGTATGTGGGAGCCAGTGATCTTATATGCAAAATAGTTCACTTCCTCTATTTTATTGCTTTAAGCCTTGCATTTCTGAAGGGTGCAGGGGATAGCCTCAAGTTTTCTGGATGAAGTACATATTGTCATGATGGCCATGATGTGTATTGGTGTGTCATAGGGAAGACTTAATATAAGAGAATGCTTTGGTATAGGTGTAAAGAATCTTCACAATTTTGCTCGGCCTGTACCTGGTCCATAAGTTCAAGCCTGAATATTGGAATACACTGATAACTGCTCTGCGACAGCAGTGACATTTACAGCAAGCTCCTGCAAATAAATGATTTTGATCAGATCTAAAAAGTCTAAAAAGTCAAGTGTTAGCCTCTAATAGTAGTAGCACTCACCCCAAGCAGTTTTATTCAATGAAGTTTAAATCTCTCACCCTTAAAGTTATTTCTGTGAATCTCTCTTTAAAATGTTTGAAAAAGGCTATCAATAAATATTCCTTGGAAGTTGTTGAGAAAACCTCTGAAATGCAGCAGGCTGTAATCAACAGTGCCTGTTTTGGCAAGTGACTAATCTTTCCCCAGTTCTCCAAGCCAGCTATAAAACAACAAAGGACACTCCGACAACCACAGAAATGAACCAAGCACTTGACAAGGGTGGAAAAACAAGCAAACAATCTGGCCCACACGTGCAATGATAAGTTCCGCCACCAATGCGGCTCGAAAAAGATGCTCGCTTAGTCATTCCATCACAAGCTCTTCACCTGAAGTGTAGGAGACAGTGGCACCAATGCTATATCACATGACTACAAACTATACAATAGCGCATAATTTTGTTATATATATATATATGTATAATTAATATAAATTATATTTTAACAGACCTGGGTAACATAATTACAACTGATAGAACTTTGTTAGTCAGTTATAAAATGTGCAGCATCAGCAGTGGGCTTCAAAGGTTTTGTTTGGGTGGTGATGAGAGTGAAACCTCCTGCAAATTCAGGACATGTCGAGTGATGATACAAACATGCTGCTGGTTACAATGCCAAATATAAAACTATATGCATCATAGGTGTGAGTAGAGCTGATGGAGTCCTGATGTGTCTATGTCAGCACACTTGTTTTTTCCAGTGAAGTCAATAAAAGGGTTTATATTGTAATTCCAGCGTAAAATATCAAATTAATGCTATTACATAAACTTTAACTATGAAAACAAGAGTAAGGATGTTATTTTGAAGCATTTTGAAAGGTGAGAAATGAATCAGAGTTTCAGTGCAGTTTAAAAGCGTGGATATAAAAGAGCACATTCAACCTACTGTAAAAGCAAAACCATCTGCAATACATGATAATCACAAAAGCTGCAAAGTACTGCAGAAACGTACTTTCAGCTTTCGTGGGAAACTTCCTAAAAGTCACAATTATAGTGTTTCCAACCACAAGGGCAAACACATGCAAGGTTAATATGGTTTGATTTTCTGATCAGAGGCATAACCACAGTAGAAGCAAGAAAGGAAACTGCTTGGTGCACTAAAGCCCGATCACCTAAGTCTACTAAAAAAAATTAAAGGTCACAAGGTGGGCTGCCCATTACCAATAATTTATATTTCTCTTTCATTTCCTTGCTGCTTTCAAATGACCTTTGTTAAGTATAGTACGAAAATGATTATACTTAAACTAAAATACTTATTTTAGTAATATATAGGCAATAAGAATCAGTAAAACAAGCAAAACACACAAAAACAGACAGTTATATTTTATTTACAGTCCCTACAAGTTGAAGAATTGGCCGTTGTCTGATAAAATATCGTGGAAAAGTTGAGGGCTATAGAATTAACGGATAAGTGCACAGAAATAACAGACCATGCATACAGCTAGGCCTAAATCCTAATCAATTGGGACCAGAGCAATTAGTTAAGCTCCTGTCAGGCCAGTGGATTGACAGATTGTCAGCTGTAGGAGGAAATATACTGACATAGTGGTCATGGGTGCTTCCTTGGGCTTATTGCAGCTGCCCTTAGGGTTACTGATAAGACAGACCGGATGTTCTAGTGTCACAACAAGTTTGACAAAGGCAAGGAACTTGACATTTGACCGTGTGTGCACCATGTTCCTGAACACCAAAAGAAAATGTTACAGAAATTCAAGAATGCTCTGGTGCTCAGGTGATTTTAATAAGCAATATTATTCAATGGAACATCCATTATGTTTGGAAAGATTGAGTTTCGCTGTCTCACTGATCACAGGAGTTACAGTTGAGCTTTGCTGTCTCATTGCACTCTCTTAATTGCTTCTCAGGAAACAGGACAGCTAATCTGGAGAAGGAAACCAAGAGGTGAGGCCTGATGGGCTGGAGAGGGAAGTGAGCAGGATGTGACTGGCCTCTGATTACTGTACACACTCCTGTCAGGGCCGTCAGCACCTCCCCCACTCCCCTGTGTGAGTGTGAGACACTGTATATGGTGAGGTACGAAGGTCATTATCAGAGAGACTTGCTCAAGACGGAAGTCCGTTCAAAGCATGATAGCCAAACAAAGTGAGCTGTATCAGCGTATCGCTAGAGCACTGGAATGTCACACAGTTGGATTTGCCACAGAGCCTATGTACTGGGTTAGCACAACAGTTTAAAATAACTTAGGTTTAATGTTACAATTATACATAAAGAAAAACTAAATTCAGTTAGAGGTAGTTAGAGGTATACCCTGGACAGGGCACCAGTCCATTACAGGGAACTGTAAACACACCACTTAACCCTATAAGTTCAATGTGGAATTCAAACTTACACAGAAAATGCCACTAAAGGTGATGATGACAATACATTTTACGAATAATATGAAATTATGTAATTTTTAATTAATAGTAACAAAAAGTAGTATTACTTGAAATTACATTGAACTATTACTTTACATCTTTATTTGTTCAAGCATTTTAATCAATGTTGAATATGTTATTAACCACAGGAAGGTTACACATCTGAAACCTAAATGGTATACCATTTTGACGAATGATAAGTGGTGATGTGACAGATTCTTAAATATAAATGCTTGTGTAACTTGTCTTTTTGATAGGAAGTGTTTATAAGCATGACAAACTGGACGAAAGTGCCACACATTCTCTGTTCAGATGAGTGTATGGTCACCTAAGACCATCCAATTGACCATAACATTGTCCATCAGTTGTTATGGGATCATCTTTGTATTGGAAGTATCCCTGTAATTAGATGTTATTTTTTAAGTCTAATTTAAAGTGGATCTTGACAGATTTAATGTACATATACAATATGTATGTGGTCAGGAATCAACTAGATCAACTAGATCTATAATTTTTCCATTACAATTATAATGACCAAAAACACAACACAAAGCACTGAAACAGCTACTGATTCAATAGCAAAGAAGATGAAGGACTGTTAAGTTTCATGGATTTCCCTCCCCAGTCACTTAGCCTAAACCCACTTGGGCACTTGAACAAAAATAAATAAATCATTCAGTAACATCACAAGATGCTAATTTGAATACTGTAAAATAATACTGGGATAATATCAATAAGGTATTGCACAAATTTGCGCAGCCCATGCAGAATTGAGGAGATGTTTCCATTGCAGAAAAAGGGGAAACATACCAAATATAAATACATTATAAATTGCAAAAAGTCAACCTTGCATTCAAATAGCTATACTGATTAGAAGATTTGTAAGAAAAGAATTACTTACAGCCCTTGGTATACATTTGCTGTATATAGAGGTTGGCTTTCTGAAATTAAATATTTATTGACACGGTAACAACGATTTTATTGTGTTTAGTATGCAATGTACAGTAGTAGTAGTAGTACACACACTAGTCAAAACACACATCATCACCAGTTTGGTTTATTCCTGTACAAAGAATAGGCTGGCAGGCCCTCTGTGAAAAAAAATCTGGCTGCTCCACAAAGTAGAGGCTGTGCATATGATTTCACTAGAATCAGTATGATGTACTGCAGAGAGAGAGAGAGGGTGACTGAGAGAGGGAGATGGCTGGAGGGGAGGATTAGACGTACCTGTGAGAGGCCTGTCAGGTAGATTTAGCAGCAGAAACGATAAGTGAGGGAGTGAGTAGGAGGAGTAGAACAGCAATGAATTTGCTTTCATAGTGCTGTTGGGCAGCTGAATGAATAAGGTGCTATTTCTAACACAACATCATGATAGTCTGTCACATAGGAGTTCAGCTTTGTTAAACAGCATGTCACATTATCAGGAATGAAGAGTTTTAAGAGAGCGATGGGGAGATGGAGAAAGAGAGTGAGACCTATTGAGACTCCATAGAACTAAAACAGGTAGAACAGAACTACGGGAACATTTTTAGAGTGTTTTTATTTCAACAGATATAATCAGCATAATTAAACCATCATTTAATATTGCACAACCTATTCTCTCTCTCTCTTTTCATGGATCCAAGATAGCGGCGCGGCTGTAGCTCACAACGGCTGCTCAGGATACAAAATGGTGCTTTTGAGTAACTGCTCTGCTTTTTAACTTTTTTGTCACATGGATGCAGAAAGCGTGAAAAGCGGTCTGGAGCTCGCGTTGGGCTAACAACAAAGCCAACTCTGCCAGCTCTGCCGTCCATTCTACTCTCTAACGTTTGTTTCCTGGAAAATAACCTGGACTGCTGTGTCTTTGTCTTCATGGAGATGTGGCTGAGCAACAGAATTTGCGATGCCGCCATTCAGCTTCCGAGCCGACAGAAACTCAGCTCTGTGTGGTAAGGTTTGTGGCAGTGGACTGTGTGTTTACATCAACACAGAATGGTGCAAGAACTCTGCATTAGTATTTAGTTACTGCTCATCTCTAGTGGAGTTTATGATCATCAGATGCAGACCTTTTTATTTACCAAGGGAATTCACCACAGCACTGATCAGTGTTTACATCCCACCCGCCACTGAGCTGTACAGCGCTATTAGCGGACTACAGAACGCATACCCCGATGGACTGTTTATTGTTGCTGGAGATTTCAAACATGTGAATCTTAAGTCAGTTCTCCCTAAATTTCAACGTGTAAACTTTGCAAAGAGAGGAGCGAACACACTGGATCTTGTTTACATGAACATTCCCTGTGCATACCGGGCAGAGCCCTACCCCCACCTCAGTAGCCATAGATGACAGCAGAGGTGCATGCTCTGATGAAGGCTCGAGACTCTGCCTTCAAAGCAGGTGACAAGGCGACCCTAAGAAAAGCAAGGGCCAGACTGTCCCAGGCTATCAGAGAGGCCAAGCACGAACACGACCAGAGCATCCACAGCCACTTCGGTGGCACAGCGGTGACGCACAGCGCATGTGACAGGGCATCCAGGCCATCACCAACTACAAGACAACACCACTTGCCTGTGATAGTGATGCCTCCCTTCCTGATGCGCTGAACGATTTCTACGCTTGATTTGAGACACAGAACGGCGTGGCAGAAAGAAAGACCACTCCTCCTCTCAACAATCAGGTGTTGTGCCTTACAGCAGCTGATGTGAGGAAAACTCTACGCAGAGTCAACCCACGGAAAGCTGCAGGACCAGACAACATTCTTGGTAGAGTGCTCAGGGAATGTGCAGATCAGCTGACAGATGTCTTCACCGACATCTTCAACAGCTCCCTGAGTGGTGCCACTGTCCCAACTTGTCTCAAGTCAACCACCATCACACCCATGCCAAAGAAATCGTCAGTGTCCTGCCTCAATGACTATCGTCCCGATGCACTCACACCCATCATCATGAAGTGCTTTGAGAGACTTGTCTTGAAGCACATCAAGACCCTGCTGCCTCCTTCATTAGATCCTCTGCAGTTTGTGTACCACCCCAACCGCTCAACAGACGACGCCATATCCACAACCCTTTACCTAGCACTCACCCACCTCGATACTTATGTTCGAATGCTGTTCATAGATTTTAGTTAAGCATTCAACACAATCATCCCAATGCACTTGATTGGAAAGCTGAACCTACTTGGCCTGAACACTTCTCTCTGTAACTGGATCCTGGACTTTCTGACTGGGAGACCTCAGTCACTCTGGATGGGTTGTAACAACTCCAGCATCACCACACTGAGAACTGAGGCCCCCCAGGGCTGTGTGCTCAGTCCATTGCTGTTCATCTTGTTGACTCACAACTGTGCAGCAATGCACAGCTCAAACCACATCATGAAGTTGATGCCATGGCTGTGGTGGGACTCATCAGCAAGAACAACGAGTCAGCATACAGAGAGGAAGTTCAATGGTTAACGGACTGGTGTAGAACCAACAACCTGTCTCTAGACGTAGACAAGACCAAAGAGATGGTTCAGAAAGACAAGGTGAGATCACTCTCCCCTAAGCATCGACGGCTCTGCTGTGGAGATCAGTGAAGGCACCAAGTTCCTTGGAGTTCACCTGGCAGAGGATCTCACCTGGTCCCTCAACACCAGCACCATAACCAGGAAAGCCCAGCAGCG
>JAUZST010037965.1:0-27457 GCA_034779995.1 Parotocinclus haroldoi | reverse complement strand
GCTCCATGGGTAGGTCCATGTGTAGGTCCATGTGTATGTCCCTGTGTAGGTCCCTGTGTAGGTCCATGTGTAGGTCCATGTGTAGGTCCATGTGTAAGTCCATGTGTAGGTCCATGTGTAAGTCCATGTGTAAGTCCCTGTGTAAGTCTGTATTGGAACTGGGACTTTGCTGTCTGAGGTGTAACCTGTACCTGCAGTGTCAGGGGTTCCCTTGTTTTAAAAAAAACAGCTGAAAGTCATCAAATATTATGAAAACCCATACTAATTCAACATTAATTCAAGGCATAATCATTTATGTTTACATGTTTTCTGGTTAGATGACGGTCACAATAGTGCAGCATCCAGTTTTGTTCACACCCATTAATTAACTATAAAGTTCACTGCTTATGCATCAGGGTGGAGATCACCTAGTAAAGGTGTTTGTTGCTTCTGTTCACATTGTTTTATATACACTGCTCGCAGAAAAATCATGAAATATCCCTTATTTCTTGAGCAGTGAAAGTTAGTGTTAGTTTAAAAAACCTTGGTGTAAGCTATGAAGGTTGAATAATAGGCAAATAATAGACTGTCATATTCCTCTCGGTTTCCTCAGACAGCTGAAGTCATTCTGAGCAACAACGTCCACTCATCAAGTGTTGAGATGGTTTTGGATCCCTTACTCAGAGAGAGGGTGAGAGTTCTCCAATCCCAATCTTTGCTCTACATTGTACTTGGTGGTTACAGAGCATTTGGCTTTGGATCACTGATCGAATGTAGCCCCTGTTTGGCAGGGCTTTGGGGTTGCTGAGGGACGACCCAAAGAGGACTTGAAGAACATGGCCAACGCAGCAGGTCAGGCGTGCAGAGATTACACTCCACCAGGGGGAGAGACGCTTGAGCAGGTATGAAAACCCTGTGCATCACCTTCAGTTCTTATTGCAGGGGTTTCCAATTGTAATATTCATACCTTTAACAAATATGTCCAGTTGGTGCCTTCAGGCCTTTCGGGGGTTGGGCTATTGTGACAGTAAATTAAAGGCTTATTTCCTTTGTTAAACCAAGACCAATTTTGTCAACCAAAATCAAAGTTTTACCTAAATGATTTGCCCCCACAAGATGTAGCCATGTGTATGTAACAATGTTACATATGTTATGTAATAGATGCCACTTTGTAGCATACTAAATAAGTAAATCGGAATAAATTTGAATATTTAAAAAAAAGCTGTGCATCGTGGGGTTTGATGATGAATTCTGTTTATGAAGTCATCTAATGCAATTACGGTTCTGAACACTAGAGGGCATGCATCATACATCATTTTCCCAGGCCCATATCTGCAGTGAGCTTATGTAAAGCTAGGGATTAATATGCTTAAAAAAATTTTTTATTAGGAAACGTACACGTTATTTTGAATTGCTATGCTTCAGAAATGAAACATGGAAGCTTTTTGGTTACGTAAGACATATGGGCAGCACGGTGGCTTGTGCCAAACATCCTAACCTTAACCACTAGGCCACCACAGTCCCAGGTTTACTCCGAGTACTACGGTTTCCAACCACAGCCCAAAGACATGTAGTGGGTAAATTGATGACTCTAAATTAGCATTGAGTTGACTGTTTATATATATGGCTAGTCTTGAGATAATCTTGTGTGTAGATATAACCTTGTGTGTGTTGCTGAAATGGCCACTGATGCCGATAGCGACGTTAAAGAAGCAAAATAAACAAACAATCTGAAGACATGGTGAAGCCACAATAGAGCATTCTGTTTATCATTTAAACCTCTGTTTCTAGACATTTCTTTAACTACAGTAGTTTAGTTTAAGAACTTGTACAAGAACATGTTAAGTGTTTTGCATTATTTGCACTGGAATTAAATAGAAATACACAGTAAAACAAAAATATGAAAAGGAATGTAATTAAATTTCAATTCAATTTTATTTGTGTAGCGCTATTTACAATAGACGTTGTCACAAAGCAGCTTTACATTGATGCATAAACAAGTGTCACAAATTTAGTTGTCCCTAATGAGCAAGCCAGTGGCGGCAGTGGAAAAGGAAAAACTCCCTTAGATTGATAAATACATAATTGAGAAAATCGAAACGTGAACACGGTATCGTGAATAGAATCTGTTAGAAAGATGTATCACTACACTCCTAGTTATGCTCCTAATGATTAAGAGTATTACTTTATGCAATCCATATATTACCATCGTCGTAACTGTTGAAATGCATCAGCTGTAAGGACAGATGTAACGGTGCAGATTCTGGTGTAGAAAGCTTTACCAAACACGAAGTACAGAAATGAGAATTACTCGATGTAAGGCTCCGTGTGTCTGTTTGCATACTTGTAGGTGATGGCTCGCTTCCGCAAATTCCTCAAGTCCATGTTCCAGCGCATGCTCGTAGATCACCGTCCCAGTCCTGTCCCGGTGCTTCCCAACCCGTCTCCGCTCACAGTTGCGGGACTAGCCGATGACGGCGTTGAGAACGTGCACGCCCATGCACTGGTGGTGAGTCATGGCGCGTTTATCCGCGTGGCGGTGCGCCACATGGTGGAGGGTCTGCACTGCAGCCTGCCTCAGGGGATGAAGATGAGTCAGGTATACTCAGCATGTCCCAACACGGGCATCTGCAGGTTCGTCATCACTCTGACGGTGGAGGACACAATCCCGAGACCTGTTGCTATCCACTGTATCTTTATCAACAGGAAGGATCACCTGACCAGGCTCGAAGATGTAGAACCATGAACTCTCGTCTCGTCTCGTCAGCTTGGCACAGAAAAACTTCCATTCCTGTTTCACTTAGCGTACTTGATCTTGGAAATGTCTTTATTCCATATGTGTCATCTGAATTCTGTTTTATTGTTTATTTATGGTCCAGAGACAAGCTGCTTCATATTTACAGGTTAAACAGATAATGGTTGTGCAACACTACAGGATTTACACTTACATCAGCTACTGTATCTTGGTATGAGAAATGACGTTTAGGATCTGTCGAATGCATGTCATGTGCTACAGATCGTTCAGTGTGGATGGGTAAAGATGGCATACAAAATAAAGTCTGAAAAAAAGGAATGGAATAATTAACTCAGCAGTGCTTAAGCTTATCTGTTGCAAGGTCATGCGATCGCAGGATTTTCTCCATCCAAGCAAGAGATGCATAATAGGAGCAGCTTGATGGAAGTGACCAATCGGTTCAAGTGGAATAAGATGCAGCTCCAGCGTTGGCTTTGCTTTATAATGTTGTGCTACATGGACAAATGTTTTGGGACACCTATCTATGGTACTTACAGGAGCCTATATGATGCACCATTCTTATTCCATGGGCATTCATATGGAGTTGTTCCCCTTTAGTAAATAGAAAAACCTCCACTCTTCTGGGTAGGCTTTTTATAAGATTTTGGACTGGGAGTTTTTGCTCATTCATTCATAGGATATGCACCCCATGATTAAGAGGTGTGTCCCAATACTTTTGTCCACCTTTTTTAACAAGTGTCCGTTTATCAGTATGTCTGTGGCGCAAGAGAGAAGATGTCAAATTCGAGTCTCTGTCCTCTGACATGCTAGTATGAATCGAGTCTCTTCTATTTTGCATAAATTTTGCGAAGGTTTTCTTACCTTTCTTTTAAACGACAAATTTCTTTATATATATATATACTTTCAATAGTGACTTGTTCTCCTTCTAAAGTATTATACTCAATCTTTACACTTTAATAGAGTATCTGGTATTCATTCATTGTCTTATTTGTTTATCCTAGTCAGGGCCGCATAGGGAAATGCAGGGTTGTACATATAGGTAGGTAATCTTAATACATCTATATTGCACAATTTTAGATTTAGGTACAAAGTGGGATACATTTATAAAGGATCATCCCCTGATCTATTTTGTCATATGTGGCACACTGAATTTGGCATTTTCAATTCTTGACATTCATTCGTCATACATGTGCGCTAACAGGAAGGGAAAATGACAGCGGTGACAGAGGTTTTCAGTGGCAGTATAGTAAAGTAACGGACCTCATTAATCTACTGCTCACAGAAGTTACTAATGAAACATCCCCTCATTTTTGGGAGCACTTTATTTAAAGATGATGTCTCTGTGCAAACAAAACTAAATGGCACATATCTGTGTTTAAGGACATTTTTAAAGAAAAAATGCCAAATGCAGACACAGAGAGACGTGGCTGCAGTGTTAAAGGAGTGATCAAACTGCTTAAAAGTTGTTTTAAAAAGCTGTTTAGGAACTTCAAGGTTTCAATCGGCATTGGTTCACCAAAATTTAACAATAGAAGTTTGGAAAAACGTTGTCTTCTGCTTTGACATTCAAATGTTAGGGTAAGAATTTGCTGCAAACAACACGAAAGCATGGATCCATCCTGCCTTGGATTGATGCTGGTGGTGTTGTAATGGTCTCATGTAAGCACTTGAGGATTGAGAGTCATGCTCAAGGGCCCAACTGCAGGATGTCATGGTTCTGGTTAATAGTCCACCTTAGCCACTGCACCACCTGGATCAATAATAGATACAGTCCAGAGCACTCTTACCATCAGCTTCTTATTGAACTGAATCTGTGATGCCAGAATATGAAAATTAATATTCATAAACATGTAATCCTAATACAGTATTCTAACCCTTACTTAAGTTTTCCATATGGCAGGAACCCAGTTGGCTCCTCACTTCCCGGCCCTTTTGCACTGTAACCCCTGTTCGCAGGTTCATTGCCATCTAGATGAGTCCAGAAGATGTCATTGTAGGACTGGACCAGGAATTGTGAAAGCAAGGGAGCAAAGGACAGAGCGAAGAAAGAGAAACAGAAAGAGAAAGAGAAAGGACACGTCCCCACTATTGTCGCCCACACTCCAGCCACAAGCAATCCCAGCCTCTCCTCTTATTTTGGTTCCCTATTGGAAGCGATCTTCTGAAGCCTGTCATTTGGTCGTCGGTGAGTAGGCGGTGATCTGGTCTCGTTTGTCACGCAGAGACAACCTGGACTGGTCCATAATCCTCCTGTCCAGAGAGTCTGCGGCTTCGCATTCCTCCCCTTCCACAGAACCTCCCACAGCTCCAAAAATATCGGGTATGGACTCAGTTCCAGCTCACACATCATACATATTGACACATGCCACGCAGAAATGTTCTCCCATTTATCGTCCAGCTTTCCACTGTACCCAGACAGCAGAGCCTGGCTCTAAAGTAGGCTTGGACAAGTTGGAGTACAGGATTTGGCTGTGCCTACGTTGTAGCTATGTGTTTGTACATTGTCCTGTAATTACAACGTATAGCACTGGGCAGGAAATACAACTGATGGATGTCCAGCTTCGGATATAATGATAGTGAAGAACACATATCCACGCCACACTATAAGCACCAAAACAAAGTCACATGGGTGGCATGTTTTGGGAAGCACAATTCCTAGAAAACATTTGTTGAAGCTGTTGGAATAATTATATGTATATAATTGATAAGTGTTCGTTTCATATAAACAGGACATCATATTCATCAAGTATTCACAAGCTGAGGTCTTTTGAGTTATAACAATGGATAACAGGCAAATAATCAGGAATATAAAAATATAATAATAATCTAATCAGGAAAATGTTGGGACGGTATAGAAAATGCAAACGTGTCATATATTTACTTGGACAAGCCTGCAGCACATCCAAAACTTGGGAGAAGGGCCATTTATGGCTAGTAGTGAGGTAAAAAAACAAAATGTGATTTCAAGCACGAGGTGCCAGCAGGTGATTGTGATCATCATTTGGTAGAATAGCGGCATCCACTAGTCTTTGAGGAGCAAAGATGGGCAGAAGATCTCGAGCTTGTCAACAAAGGCATGTAAAAACTGAAATGCTTAAAAAACATGTTTTTAAAGAAGAATTTCTCTCTCTTTAGTGAGAACATATTATCAGCATATTAGCATTAAATGATTCAAGTAATCATGGCAGACATGGGCAAGGGCAAAAGCCTAAACCCATGATCTTCAATCCCTCAGACGGTACTGCAATCAAAAACCGTCATTCATTAATAGCTACTACAGCCACATGGGCAAGGGATTACTTTGGCCAACCTTTGGCAAGCTATAATATACAATACACTGCTCACACAAATTTAGGGAATATTTCAAAATGAATATGAGGCAATAAAAAAAGTCTTTTTTTATTTAACAAGAACTTTAGAAAAGCAAACAATTCAAAGAAAGTTGTTCTATAATGCAAATGAGATGCAAAAATAACTTTTATTTAATTGGTGAAAAAAGCACTATATAAAAGAAAGTGCTGGAGTATCTGAACATTTCCCTGATCTCGAAAGTGCACATCCTGCAATTTCTCATCCCAGTGAAGCTTTGAGAGCCAGAGGACGCCTTAAAGCTGGTCAGACACAGACAAGAGTGGCAGCAGCACTTGGAACATCCCAAAGCGTGATTAGCAGACTGTGAAATCATTTTCAAGAGACTGGAACAGTACGAAGAAGACAGGGTCACCCATCTGCCCCAGCAGCAATAGATGACCGCTACTTGACCTAATTGGACTGGCCTTCACATTCTCGAGACTGAAATCCCATTGAACATGACTGGGATTTACTGGGAAGACTGTCCAATGCCTTCCACAACACTTCTTGAGCTGAAATTTACCCTGGAGCAAGAGTGACAAAGGATCCCTCAAGTACTGCTAGATAATCTGATCCTGTCCATGCTCCATCACTGTCAGTGCGTTTTCGCAGTCTTGTGTGACCATACACCCTACTGAACAGTGGGGGGGGGGGGACTCTCGTCCACTTTAACATGCTCCTGTTCACCCAAATAAACATATCAATTACTACTCAAACACAAGAATTGAGTATGAATCTCATTCGCGTAATCAAACTTTATTTGACTTTTTTTTTATTGGGGGGTACTGTAACAATCTCAACTCTCAGCTCCACCATTTGTTGGCATTCAATCCACCAGCAGACAACCTGTGTTCTTTAGAATAGGTCCCTGACCTCCATGACCCTGACAGAGATAAAATGTCCCAGTGGTGTCTTCCGATCAGGTCCATATTCAGACAGCTATATAATGGACAATGTCTAAGGGTGGTAGGCCAGACTGAAAAGTGTCCTCCAGAACTGCAACAGCGACCCCTCCCGAGCACTGAGGGATGGCTTGGTGCCTCGTCCCAGTACACTTTCACCTCCAGGTTCAGACCTGGAACAGCTGGAAGCTCCCCAGAGAGCAGACCAGTAAAAGATGGCTGTAAAATAATAAAAGAAACAAAAGAAAGAAAGAAAATAAGCCATGGTAGTGTTAACTCGGGTCATCTCTAGTGTGTGTGTGTGTGTGTGTGTGTGTGTGTGTGTGCGCGTGTATTTAGAAGAGAACACTTAATTCAGCATGTGGCAACATGATGAATCTGTAAAAGCTTGTGGTCTCTAGATTATAAACAGGTCAATACTGTGGTCTCCAGAGTTTAAAGGGGTCAATACTGTCTGAAAAGGCATTTATCACACAGCATATCCCTGTCTAGAAACCAATCACACAACCTATGAACCAATTAATAAACAATGTGGGTGAGAGTAGGTCTGATTATTAAGTGCTAAAGTTTTATGTAGCACTTAATATAATAGTATTTTATCCACACACAGACCTTTTCAATTGTATGTTCAGCTTCACTGTGGCAGAGACTCATATACATATATGGGTGAAATACAAATTGTGTTTGAGGTTCACTTAAAGCAGTGGTAAGCAGACTTAGCTAACTAGAGAGCCACATGAAAAGAAGACACTGTCTTGAACAGTCGTGTTTTTACGTATTTAAAGCACCAGTAATTTGTAATTCTGAAAATAGGTTTTGTTTTAAATATCATAAATACTAAGAATTCCCAGCTGTCTGTCTGTGGCTGTTGCCAATGTCAACTCATATGCTGCAAGGCCAAGAAAAAAAATAGTCTGCCAAGCAGCTTCCGAGTGGTTTCTAGTTGTACATCTGATGCTATTCAGGCCACAGATGATTCAGACAGTTCTGTGTTCAGTTTTTTCTTGCAAGTCCAGACACAGTCACACTGTGCTTCATCAGAGGCTCTGGTGTTTATCCCTTGAGAACATGGAGAGCAGGACATACCCTGGACAGGACAGCAGGCCATCAAAGGGCTGTTACTGGAGCATCAGGAAATGATTCGACTCAGATAGAGCTAATCATTCCCTACTAATCATCACTACCTCTTGGTAGTTGGATTGTCATGGAGTCCATGGAGTCCATGCTGGGTTAGTGCCACCCAAGAACCCCAGGAATTATCTTTTTAGATTGTTTCTCTTTATTTTTTTCTGTTTTAAGCATTCTTTTTATGGGATGCCAAACCGTCGCATGCCAGTAGGTTGTAGGGACGATCTCCCTACCTGACTTGGCAGGGGTGGGATTTGAACCCTAGACCATCAGGTCCAGAGTCCAGTACCCCAGTAACCGCTAGGCTACAGCAGTCCCATGTTTACCACTTTGATTAAAAATAAGAAAACTTTTTATAAGGAATTCCGTATGTCTAACAAACTTCTTCTTGCATCTGTAGCCGTTTGAAAGCACGTCAGATTACATCCGGCCTGATTGGACATTCTTTTGTGGTTTAAAAAGTATATTTACAGAGCATTACTGTCCCTTTCTAATGGTGCCCAATCACCCTGCCTTTAATTAGTGGTTTCCTGATTGCACTTCCCGGGTCTTCTATATAAGGACAGTCTGCACCAGGCTTTTCGGATATCCGGTTGCAAAGGCAGCTGACCTTCTGGCTCAGAAAAGGCCACCGGGGTCAAGTTTCAATGAGTTTCGCCGAGCTCAAGGAGGTTCTAGAATGCATCTCGACCACAACTACTAGCGCCACTGCCATCGTGGGGCCCGAGTGGGTAGAGAGTGAACATGTATGGGCATCGTGCAATTCCGGAGTTTGTTTACCCCCCTGAACTCCTCTACATAAGTGCACACTTTCGAAGACATGTGGTTTGAGGAAGCTGGTGTGCTAATTGCTGCAGGGGGGCGGAGAATGAAACTCGAGGAAGAGCTTGTTTATGATCATGCTCCTAACCACTGCTTAACCCCTTTAACCTTTGCCAGGGCGCTAGAAGTTCTAAGGAAGAGAGAGGCTTCTGAAACGTGCCATGACGTAAAGTGGGACATCGGTTCCATTAAGCAGCAAGAAGATTGATGCAGTGGCTGTAAATACTAGCTAATAAGGAATTTGAAGAATGCAGGTTTTCTATTCTGTGCTTGTAATTGAAAACAGGTTTGCTATCTGAGTGAAAAAGCAAACTTATGTGACGTGTATCAAATTCAGTTGTTAAGCATTGAATGTACTTTGCAAATACTGCCTTGAATGTGTGCGTGCCAATATAATACTAATTTGAGATTGTAACATAGGGTTCACTATCAGAAACCTGGATCACTGTGCTTGGCCGTCTGCTATTCAGCACAACGATGGCCCAAGGCATACATTAGAAGCACCACAAGTTGTCTAAGTGCTGAACTTTTTTGAAACAACCATCGATTAATCCAGATCTCAATCCAATAGAAGACATGGGTAGATCTTGAAGGAGCAGCCAGTAGAGTCGAGAAGTCCAGTCCAGTAGAGAAGCGCAAGAAACTCCGCTGTGCTTTTCATAGGGTGTGCTAAAAATTATTACTTTAATAATTTCTCAGCCTGAACATTCAAAATTACGATAATTATTAGAATATCATTATTAATAGAATATTGTTGTTGAGATCAGCCACTTCTAATACAGCTGTCTGAGATAACGTCAATCACAAACTCAACTTCAAGCAGACTGAACTGAACTGAAAGTCAAGCAGAACAAACCAGTCGTTTCTATATATGCTGTACAAAAACTGCACTCAGATTGACTAGCAGGAAAAACAAGTTACTGCTCCTCTTGTTCAGTACCTAATCAGTGTAACATACTGTATACACTTACTGTATAGCTCTGCGTAACATATCGTGTTATATATTTCGTGTCATATGTTGCAACATATATAATGAAATCGTAACTACAGCACCACATCTAGGCCACACAACAAAGACAGGATTTTAATCTTTTTAAAGGTCTGTACAACTGCTTTGGGGCAATGCTGCATTGAAAAAAAAGTCCATTAAAAATAAACTTATTCATAAATTTGACTCGAACTTGATTGGACTTGATTTTAAACCTATTTAATATTTTATTTATTTATCGCTCAGGGTTGTGGTAGCTCATGGAAACACATAAATACTCAACAGACTGTAAGCTGCAATTTAACTTCATCTTTTTACAGTAGGTGTTGCCTCGGAGCAGCTTTACAAATTAGCTTAGACCCCAAATGACCGCGCCAAAGGAGACAGTGACAAGAAACACCTCCCTGAGTCTAATTAAAATGAAAAGTAGAGAGGAACCTGGTTTAAATATGCAAGACGTAAAGTGGGATCACAGTATCGATACTTACACGTATTCCATAATACACTTACCAGTGCAGCTTCTTGCTTTACACGGTTCCATAAGCCACCAGGGTGTCCCACCATAATAAAAAGATTTACGTATACTTGTAGAAAATAATAATAAATAATATGGCAATCATTATTTTGGTTATATTCATTCAGACTGTCGCCCCCTTGTGGTCTGCAACGTGCTGCGTTCCTAACATAACTAGGGTGCTGTTAAGCTAACGTGTATTTTAATTGTCAATGAATCCATATATGGCAGGTGTTAACCCACGGCAAAAGGAGCACGTTAAAAACATGGGAAATGAACAATACTTCGTTTTCAGTATTTAGTATACTCTTGCTCTTGTTTTCTTTGCTTTAATGATCTAAAGTATCTTGAGGTGCATGGTGCAAGGTGTGAACCACCCGTAGAAAGGGCAATAATTCATATTAATCATAGGGCAAAATAACACAATCACACTGGGACACTGTAGAGATAATAACTGGCCTAACATGTCTTTGGAATGTGAATAGAACCCACAAAAACAGAACTCCGAAAAAGGCAGAGCTCCGTCCAGAAATCCAACCGGGATCTCTGGAGCTGTGAGGCAACCGTGCCAACCTCTTGCACCACTGTGCTTGCTCATTGTCTCATGGAGTGTGAAATACTAGTATGGTAAACAATCAAAAACTACATCCAATCCACACACAGACCAAATGACAAATAATGTTGATTATCTGGTTACAGCAGCACATGTGAAGCTCTGTGATATATTAGAAAGTTGGTCCTTACATTTGACATCCTATATATGGGTAAAATGTTCAGTCCTGAGGAACTTTTAAAAAGGATAAATCATTATGGCCAGATGGCTGGGTCGAAGCATCTCCTGAATGACAAACAGTCAGCAGTACTGAATAAGTACCGGCAAGCCATCAGTCAGTGATGGGTTGGTGGTGCCCAGGGTTGTTATGATACAAGGACAGACAAGTTTAATGCTGGTCACAGATAAAATGTTTCTCAGCTGGTGAAAGTGCTCACCTCCATCCAAAGCACCTACAATGAGCAAATTGAATGAAACAACAGAAGAAGGTCATCTGGTCCGATGAGTTCCATCATGTGGAGGATTGGGAACGTGTGCACCATTTTTCTGTGAAAGGGATGGCACCAGGATGCGCCAGGATGTGGGACGAAAATGAACCCATTGCTCATTGTAGGTACTTGTAATAGTGGGCAGGGATTAGCATGGTGAGCACACTGGCCAGTCTAGGCAGCCCATAGTCAGCATGGTCTGATGTGTTGGGACACATTCTTCTTATTTATGTGACTTCTGCCATAACAACCATTCTCTCATATCGAACCATCCTCCATTTATCTATCTCAAGTCTAAATCTTCATGCTTTCCTATAAAGCTGCGTGATTTATTGTTTACAATCTTGTGCTTTGAATAAAATCTTAAATGGAAGATATTTCTAATGAATGTGCAGATCAGGACTTGTAGCACATGACTTGGTTATATGATCGCTACACCGTTTAACCTGCATGGAAACTATTCAGTTAGCAATGTTACCTAAAATGCTTTGAGTGTATATTTATGCCTGAACTAGATTTGTTAAGAAAAGGGTTAGTGCTCAGCTAATCCGTGTGACCGTAGTTTCTAATACCACCTATCGTGCTCTCTTGGGATCTGTTCTAAAAGCCAAATCTGCATGCAGAAGCCCTGCCAAACTGTGCAACAATGTCGTAATGCTGCAATGCAGTGAGTTATTGAAGTCTATTAATGGACCCCGCCTTGTCCACCAGGGGGCGATAGGTGAATCAGACTTTTGCGTGCACGGTTTGAAATGGAAAACTTAATTTCAAACGTGCTTCCTCAGCCTTTTAAGCAATATCCTCTGCTCACTAGGCAGGATGCAGACAACAGAAAAGGCTTCTTCCCACATTTTAAACTTGCGCAGTACAACTGCTGACTGAACATTAATCTGCATAAAGAAAGATCACATACAGATCAGTGTAAGGAACAATGGTAATGGTGCTTTGTTTTTGGTTCTTTGTTTGTTTGTTTTGCTTCCTTTTACCACTGCATTGGCAGGTAGAAGGACAAAATCAGTATTTAAGACGTGTGTGACTAATGATTTGTGTGTGGTCTTCCAATAGACCATTCCTGCTCAAGCTTTTTTGCATGCTAAGAGGGGAAATTAATCTAATTAAGTTTCCAGATTCTAATATCGTTCTAATATAAGGGGAGGTCACACCTAATACTTGCCACTGTAGTCTGAGGAAGCCTTCAGTTTTGTAAAACTGCATACAAAGTACAGCATTAAATCTCATCTTATTGTGTCTTAAGACTTTTGTACAACACTGTATGTTTACCCAAATGTGTGTGTGCATTTGTGTGTCTGTCTGTCTGTCTGTCTATCTGTGACATTTTCATCTGCAGCGTTCCAACCCCACAGACCCAGCAATTTCAAGAACGTGTCCCACCGCCAGTTCACACACCGCAGAGGTAAAAGAGCTCACACTATCACGCTGGCTTTAAGAGCGTCGCCGCTGCAGCTGAGGCCTGATGGGGTGAAAACTTATGGATGTGCAGGAATGTCTTACATATTCTGGGTAGTGGGATCTATGGTCTGGTGTTGGATTCCAGGAGGAGATGAAAGACCTACGCTGGAGGCTCAGTGTTACAGGATTGAATATTTGCTCAGTGAACTAAACTGAACTGCCTCCTTATTCTGAACGCTAAACCTTAGGCTTTGTACTTTAGGGCGCTAGACTATTTATTGAAATGTATCCCACCCCTGGTGAGCTTCAGTTTGCGTATTGAGGGGTCTCACCATTTTCAGGTCTGCTGAAGGAATAGGCCAGGAGGAATGGGTGCCTGAAAGACACACAGCATCTAGGCTTCAAATCCTATCTCTGGGAACCCGGCAGTCTTAGGTCCGTAAGCCACAGTTTCTTGGATTGTACGATTATATCAGTTGTAAGTCACGATGGATAAGAGCGTCTTCTAAATGACTCCGTTACAAGGAAGAGACTTTTTGAGGACCAAGACTCACCCAATATCCTTGGGCAGCTTAAATGTTTTATGTAAGAAATAAACGAAATTACTTAAGAAGTGAATAATAATAGTTTAAAACACAGAAGGGAACTAGAATAATTAAAATGAAGACTATAATAAAAAAACGTATAATAAATAAAATATATAACAAAATACAGACTATAATAAATTGAAGAGAGAATGCAATGCAGTGTTTTGCAAAATTACATTGTACATTGGAGAATATAATAAATAAAATATAGAATATAATAAAATAATACAAGCTTAGACACCAGGCTGGTGGCAATGGCGTCCACGGTCAGCAAGACCACGTAATCAAAAGGTGATACAGCCAAGTGTGTAATTAATATTGTAGTGAAGTGCACACCTTCTGAAAAAGGTAAAACGTGCCAGTTTCCTCAGGACATCACTGACCTCCAGATCCCAGAGCTGGCATGATTTATTCCTGAGTCATTCTGTTCTGCGCTTGAGTACCTCAGGTTTTTCTGGTCCCTGCATGGGGCAGAGACCTCATCAGCAAGCCTCCTGCTTCTGCCCCTGTCAGCTTATCCAAACTGTGGAGCAGTTAACACTGAAACACCACAGAACAATTCTAGCAACCTCAATACATGAATTCCTGCTCATCTAGTGAGAACTAAATTCCCAAGATACAGGTGACTCATTATTATGAGTGTAACAGTCTAGAATGTAATCTAGTTATTTATCTGTGGGGAAAAAAAGGTTATTTTAACATTTTACACTAGTCTGTATCACGTGACTGCAGACTCAGACCCAAGGAACAATGTAAAATCCAGAACCTCTGGCAACGTAAGGTCTATGGGTTACGGAGTAGCATTTGAAGTTGTGTACAGGTTACCGTTACCCTTATAAGAAGCGTAAAATACACTGGCACTGGCAGTCCAAACATCATTTGGTTCCTAATCAATTAATGCTGTGTCCATCTATACTTGATCTAAATGTAACCTCAGTAACACGAAAGAAAATCGCTTGGCTTCTTTTTTTCCAATAATAGTTGTAGTTTGTGACAAAAAGACTGTGGATTCCAGCCAGAAGTCTCCGCAAAGACAAGTGTGTCCAGCTTTAGGGAAATAATGTCAAAAGTGGTTAAATGGTTCGGAGTATATGAAGCCTAAACCTGAATACATTTTTTGCAACTCAAAATAATTATATGAAATACAACCCTGGGTAGGGGAAAGCCATAGCACTTAAGAGGATCGACCGGATAACCTTGCTTGATCGAAGCAAAAAAATAGTATTAGAAGCAACACATAAGATGAGTCAAATGAAACAGAGACTCAAAGAGTGAATGTGAACCAGTTTATGTAGCTATAGGTTAGAGAGAATACACAGGTTGTGGGAGGACAAAACAAACTTCTACAAAAAATCATCTCTATTGGAGAATTATCTGTGTTGAAAAGCCGACACATCGGGGAAAAACAAGCAGAATAAGAGGAACGGCGTCTTATATTAATTGGTAATTGCACATCACTTTCACGGTTTCTGGATCCTCCTATGTTGCCCGCTGTCGTCTAAAATACCGGTTTGTGACTTAAATTATTCATGTTTATTTGTTTTGTTTAACCTTGTATCAATAGCAGCAAGAATGGCTATATTTATGAGAGACATGATTATATTAACAGTCTAGTCAAGGGCCAATTAAGAGTGACCAGTCTACCCAATGCATACCTAAATCTATGAAACACACGCAGACACAGTGAGGACAAACTCCACACAGGGAAACACGCAGTCCAGGGAAACGATCAAACCGGTGACCTCGCTGAACAATTTAAAAAAAATGTTTCACTGTGACATAATTGACCATTTTAGCTACATATGTGTTGGGTGTGTGTGTGTGTGTGTGAGAGAGAGAGAGAAATTGAATGAGATAGAAAGAGCACACAGGGTAAGGAGGGGCTGAGAGAAACAGCCGGCTGCAACCAGCTTTATAGTGAAATAAGATTTGATCTGGCTTAAACAGAAACTCAGCAGTATTCAGTGTTGAGGAACTCGACTATCGTGGCTATTTAAGTAATTCTGGTACACTACACTATCTCATATAGCATTGCTAATGTATACATTAATACTTTTAGTGAAACCAGGGTGCAGTGAGACCCAACAGATGCAGAAGTGCAACTGCCCTCCTGCTGAGAGTTATGGCTGGCTATTAAATATTTAATGGACTTGCATGGTCCTTATGTCATGCTTGAGTAATTCCCTCTGTGCTGTTATTGGTTCTTCCCAGATGTTGTACGTGTACAATCAAGCCCCGCTTTTATAATAACCTTATTTACTGGAATTGAGTATCTAGTTATTACACCACGAACCCCTTAAGGTGTCCAGAGTATATTGGTACGGTTGTACTGTATTTAGAAGTATTCTAGTTTCTAAACTTTTTAACTATTTTATATTTCTTAAGTACCGTTGTTAAATAAAACTGATTCAAGACAAAAGCCTTCAGCAGCTGTCTTGCTGTTATGTTTTGTGGATTGTTTCTTATTTTTTGTTTGCTTGGTTAGTATTTTTTATTGTTTTTTTATGGGCATCTGTAACACAAATTGCTGTCTTTACTGTCCCACACACTACTGCTCCTCTGTCACCCCGATGTTTCTCGGCTGACCTACTTTTAACAATGTTGGTTAAGTAGTAAAGCGAGGATTTGAACCCTCCGTAACAGTGAATGTTTTTAGGGAATGTTTCCCAAGAGAGCTTGTTTATGAGCCATGGTCAGTAAAGAAAAATGATTAGTAAAATGAGTCAAAAAATTACAGAAACTGTGTGAGTATAAGAACACTGGGAGAACCAAGACTAAGTAAGGAATCAAAACCTCTGTGGCCAGGCTACATGACATACAGAATGTAGGAATTAAATTAAGATACCGAAGTACCCAAGCTAAATGAAGTAAAATATACGATATAATAAAGCGGGTAGCACGGTAGCACCACTGCCTCACAACAAGAAGGTCCCGGGTTCAATCGCAGGGTGGAGCGGGATCCTGTCTCCTTTCTGTGTGGAGTCTGCATGTCCTCCCCGTGTCTGCGTGGGTTTACTCTGAGTACTCCGGGTTCCTCCCACAGTCCAAAGACCTGTGTGTTAGGTTAATTGGTGTCTCTGAAGTTGCCCGTGTGTGTGTGTGTGTCCTATGATGGATTGACACTCCATCTAGGGTTGTTTCTGCCCTTGCGCCCAGACTTGCCGGGTGGGCACCGGCTGGCCCGTGACCCCATGTGGATTAAGCGGAAGATCATGAATTCATGAATGAATGAATGATATAATAAAGCAATTATAATGAGTAACACACATGGGATTGTTTAATGGAAGAGCAGCCAGACAGAAAACTCCCAGAGTAAAATATACAAACTAGGCACTGCTCATCACCCGCCCAATCCCTACAGTAAAGCATGGTGGTGGCAGCCCTGTGTTTTTTAATGGATGGGACAGGATGATTTGTCAGTACTGAGGGAAGGCCAAATGGAGCAAAGTACAGAGATTTTATTAATGCAAATCTGATCCAGAGTGCTCAGGACGTCAGCCTGAGCTGAAGCTTCACCTACCAACAAGAAAATTATCACAACAAAAGCACACAGTGGCCAAAGTTACTTCAAATAAGGGCTGCATAAAGGGTCTGAATAATTATGACAATGCAATATTTTAGCTTTTCCTTTTCAATAAATTTGCAAAAACTCAAAAGTTATGTATTTAATTCTACCACAAGGCTGCAACCTAACAAAAAAGTGAAAAGGTCTGAAGACTTCCCGAATGCAGGAAAACAGATGGACTGCAGTCTGTAATCGTAGGACTGCAAATGACTGTTTACGGTAATGGGACTGATAAACTGTACAGTGAGTGTAGAAACAAGGAGGTGCATCTAATAATATTGGCTTTACTGCTTTAGGATATATGCAAGAGCTAACAGGTATGGAGTTGCAGCTGTCATTTGTAGGGCCCTTTTATCCACGCATTAGTTAAAAGGCAGCCAGTGTTAACTGAATAATACATTACTAAATACAGTCACGTAGGGTAATCCATCATGTTTGATATGGCTACAACAGCAGCAAGCATTAAACCATCGAAATACTCCAATATAGTGGTGTGAGACAAAAAATAAAACAGCATTATGTTACATTAGTGCGTGTTTACCCCTCAGTCAGCTTGAATAGCACCGAAAAGCATAGATTGTTGTCAGAACACCTTTACTGTACCTACACGAAATCAGCAAAATATGCACTACCACAGGGAACTGAAAAAAAAAACCAGTGAGTTGCAAAGCTTCTCTCAGCACTTCAGAGTCAGGTCAGTCGGGCTGCTCAGCAGAATCACACATCATTCCACACTGGGGCTCTACAACTATTGATCTGGAGCTTAGTCTGCATATTGGACTGTCATTCTTTCCCCCTGGAGCCTGGCACTGTGTATATGACTGCTGATGATATAGCATATGACTGTGCAAACGTGCCAGTGCCAAGTTTAGTGTCATTAGTGCAGCTCAGGAAACATGCCGACCTACAAGTCAACTACAGCAATTTCTGCTCTTTCCCAGCTCACCAGTGGTATCGACATGGGTTGGAAAAGATCAGTAGCAGTACAGGGTACTACTACAGGTGTGTGCCTTTGGTAAATTATAGAGCAACGTACAAAAATACTAAAGGGAAATGGTGTGGGAAACGCAAATAAAATATAGTGTTACTTACATATACTTTGCCTGTTATTTCATTACAGACCGTGTGAACCCAAAATGAAAGTTGGATATTTTCTTTATTTTGTTGGTTAATGAACATCCGTTCCTGCATTTCAAGCCTGCAACACGAGTAGTATAGGGTTAAAGAAAAAAAAAAACTTAATTATTCCTGTGATTTCAAACAGGTGAGGCCAATAGCTGATTGTAATCATGGTTTTGGACAGATGATCTCCAGTATTTTTCCAGTTATTGAAATGTTTTTAAAACAATGTACCTCAAAATGAGAAGGGCTTTGCATATTTCAGTTACAACTATGTCTATGTCTAGCTATGTCCAAAAGACAAGCATTTAGGTCAGCTGGTGTCTCAAAAGTGTGTGTGTGTGTGTGTGTGTGTGTGTGTGTGTGTGTGTGTGTGTGTGTGTGCACACGCGCATAAGTTGACTTTTAGGACGTGAATTTTAGGATCTGGAAGAAGTTATGTCGTAATATATTTAGATTTACATTATTTGGCAGACGCCCTTATCGAGAGCGACTTACAATTGTGGGTTAAGGGCCTTGCTCAGGGACCCAGAGGTGGACCCTGGACCCTTCTGAACCATAGTCCATTACCCTAACCTCTAGGCCACCACAGTCCCCACAATATATAAAATCACAATCACAAGAAGGTCAATCCATCCATCCATTACAATTACAGGAAGGTGACCCAGAGAAACCATGTACCATATATACTTGATTTCATTCAACTGTGAACCCTTCTACGCACGGAAGGCTTAAATTATAAGCTGTGTGTTCAGTTCCAGATGTTATGATCTTATCCTCAGATGTTGTCAGTATAGAAATGCCCCTTCTCCCAACCACGAATCAATAGATAATCATCTGCAACCAGAATACAACTGCATTAACCTGTCTGTTAATCGTATTGTGCTGTGTTATGTTATGTTGTCTTGTGTATTTGGTGCAGTGTTTCAATTCACTTATGTTACAGTGTATGGTTTGCGTTGAATTGTCCTGTTAATGTATTGCACTGTATTCCACTGTCCTGTTGTTTCTGTTGTATTGTGTTACACTGCCCTGTGTATGTACTGCATTGTATAGCATTACACCGTGTTTCTGTTATTGTATTATATTTATTTTAAAGTATCATTGGGTATGCGATTTGGGACGCTGCAAAGCGCGCTCTTTTTCATCCTCCAGACTGCACACCTTCTCTGATATGAACAGTGGCTGTTTTTTTATTTATTTATTTCACTTTATGGGACAAGGGTTGTGCTTGTTCATTGTAGCCGTGCCATAAGTTTCACTGCGGAAAAAAGAGCGCGTTTTCAGAAAGCTCTTTCGTGCTGTGCAAACTTCCTACAGGGGGCAGCGGGGGAAAGGTTGCAGGCGTCAGAATGGGTGCCATTGCACTGCGGTGACAAGTGGCCTGTTTTTACACCTTCCTTCTAAATAAGGAATCGGCCTGGTCAGACATATGATCAGCGTCCCAATTTGGGACGCTTGTAGTCCCATCAGGGGCAGCCTGATGCTCTGCTCGCTGCTCATCTGGCGCTCGGAGCAACTTTGAGCGCACTCCTCTGCCCCTCCCTTCAGCGTGACACTCCTCTGTGGAGTGGGACATCGAGTGAAGTCAGAATGATGTCACGTCAGAATGCAGGGGGTCTGGGGGCAAGGTGCAATAGGTGTGCTGTGAGCGTGGGGCCACACGCGCACACTAAAGCCCGGCGCTGGCCAAATAGGCAAGAAGCAAAACATGCAAATCGCCACCATCGGCACCAGCACGTGCACCGCTTGTCCCGTCGCGCTCTCTCTGCGTCCTCCACTGACTGCGGTCTCGTACCTCACGCCTGAAACCCTCCTCTGCAACGCTAAAATAAGATCGTGCCGAAATGCCGAAGGCAGGAAAACACGAGGCGCGGTATTTTTAGCGCTGTGCGCTTCGCACCACGTGCCCCCGAGGTAAACCGGATGGCCATTGCGCGAAGGTCGCTCGTCAGTATGGTCCGCGAGACCAGTGCGCGCTGGCCGCCCGCCGCCGTGCTTCTCCTGGGCTTGCTGGCCGGGATCGGGCCACCGAGAGCCAGCGCCACCAACGGGACTTGGGCCGAGCGCCGATGGGAGAGCCTGCTGTCGCGCTCCGTGCTGGCCATCTCGGGCGAAAGGGCGGACACGAGCTGGGAGAGCGACTATTTGCTGGGCATCAGGCGCGTGCGACGGCTCTACTGCAACGTGGGCATCGGGTTTCACCTGCAGGTCCTCCCAGATGGTCGGATCAACGGCGCGCACGACGAGAGCCAGTACAGTGAGTGTTTCCCTGCATAAAAAGTGTAACGCAGCGTGCGCGGGCACACAAACAAACACACGTACGTTTTTCTGTTTTATCATTGTGGTACTTATTACTATTAGATATTTAATGCTACGCCTACTCCCTCATCTATCCCTAAATTATAGGCGTGTCTAGTCCTTCTTATGGGTGCTCAGGCAACCTTAACCGGAGTACGAGCACCACCAAAAATAAGAGTAATTATTTGTTGTTCTTTTTTGTTTCTGAAAAACTGAAAAATGTTTGAACCAATGACAAAATGTGTGGTTCCAAAATCATGTTTTAACAACGAAAACACAGCGTACCCCCTTCCAATAGTAAAAAAATGTCCTACATTTAATCTCTCCGTAATACCTCTGCCATTATTATTGTCATTATTAGTATTATAATAATTATTATTATGGTTATATGGCAATATACAAGGTCTTACAAGGTACAGTCCAAGCATGTGTGGGTTAAGGGTTTTGCTCATGGGCCCAAAAGTGGCAGTGCTGGAGCCCGAACCTTGGACCTTCCGGTCAGTAGTCCGATACCTTACGCTGTGCCACCACATTTACATTACATTCACAGCAAACATCTAATACATATGAACTATTCTGCACACTGTCCAAAAACTTATTTTATACTAGTTGGGATGTCCCAGTCCGTCCCACGTTGAGTGCAGAGGGAATGAGAGGTTCCAACAAATAAGAATAAAGTTCTGCACCTGTAGCTATGCTTTGGCGTCCTCTGCGCTCTTTGCAGATCCGATTTGAACTGTACCGGTGACACCGCGGTGTTTGGTCTGTTCTGTGTAGGTCTGATCGAGCTTTCTGCCGTGGAGAGAGGCGTGGTGAGCCTTTACGGTGTGAAGAGCGAGCTCTTCGTCGCCATGAGCAGCAGAGGAAGGCTATACGGAACGGTAGGTTCCTCTCCATCAGCATCCTTCGCAAACACTGCACCGTCGCAAACGATATCACAAAGAAAAACTTACATTTTGGCTTGCAGATCTCAAATAGATATCGGATCACATTGCTCGTACATCCTTTTAACCACTTTAAAGGCTTGTTAATAAGTTGACGAGTTGAGTCAGGTGTGTTTACGAGGCAGGTGCGGCTAGTTTACAAGGACAGGTGAGGCAGCGCCCTCTTCAAATCGTCGTCCTCTTTAAAGCATAGCTCCATATCACAAATGATTTTCATTGGCTTACGTATATGTCTAAATAACGGTCAGATCTGACTGAAAATAACTGTTTATTGTTTGAAGTCTCGGCTCATTACTGAGGCAGAGTATCTGCTCAGCAGCGCCTCGCAGGTTTTTATAGGAAATCAGAGGTCAAATGCGGTACTGCAAGATGCCATGCGTAAATTCGGCACAGTGGGGTAGAATGAAATCAATTCCACAAGCACCAGGGGTGTTTATGCATTACTTGTTATACTGAGGCACACAGATAATTAAGAATTTAGAAGGACACAACTGTACCTCTCTGCTTGCCAATCGAATGCGAATGTAAATGGATTATGTGATTTAACACAAATGGGGGTGTGACTCTGCCATGGATGAGAAATGAAGAACAAAGTAACAATAACAATAGATAGGTCTTATTAATAGCATCCGTTTGTTTATAACTATGCTAAAGTAACTGATGCATTTTCTAGTGTAATAAATTTCTTTTCTGAAGTGGTTTAATACACTGCTCACAAAAATTAGGGGCGAAATATTCCAGATATTCCCATCATTAAATATCCCCTCATTTTTGTGAGCAGTGTATATACATCCAGTACGTTATACAGTTCTAACTAAACCGTACAGCCATGAGTTATCATTACAGCTTCTGACTTTTTATTTTTACTTTTTATTTTGTGCCAATGTGCATTAATGTAGGGTGGGGAATTAAATAAACCATCTTTGAAAGTTTTATTATGGGAAAAGTAGTTGCTGTAGTGAATATTTCAAGCCTGTAGTTCTGTTCAGTAATCCAGGACAGAATTGACTTTTTTATCCCTGTAATTCTAGTGGGGCACAGCAACATTTTTGTTTTTCAAAACCATTAACTTTGCTCTTCTTTAGCCATTTGTGGTAGCCTAACATTTGTGTTTACGATTGTTGTCTTGCTGAATGACCCACATTTTCTTGAGATTCAGTTGTCTTGACAGATGTCCTTATATTTTACTTTATAATTTGATGGAATAATTCAGAATGAATCTATCACCAAGTCATCCTATCCCAGATGGAACAAAACACACCTAAACCACAAAATTACCAATACAATGTTTTACAAATGTGATGAGGTTCTTATGCATTACATTTACATTATCCAGAGCCCTTATCCAGAGCGACTTATAACTCATACAGTCTTACAATTCAAGCAGTCATGGGTTAAAGGCCTTGCTTAAGGACCCAACGGTGACAGCTTGGCAGAGGTGGGATTTAAACCCTAGACCATCAGGTGTAGAGTCCAGTACCTTAACTGCTTGGCTACCGCAGTACCAGCACAGCGGTTATGCTGCAACGAAGCAGTGTCATTACACCAGACATAACACTTCTCACTGAAACCCTCTGCAAAAGATTTTCCCAGTAGCCTCCTGGCTTGGTCGTGTGACCTGTAGCAAATTACAGATGCAATGCTCATTTTGGAGAACTCATTATTGAGGTTTTGTGTTCTCATTGTTTTGGACTGATCACTAATCTGTGCACAAGTGGCCAGTAGATACTGAGATTTACCCAGAGTTTTTTGTGACCTTGTGAATTATCACACATCTTGCTCTTGTAGTTATCTTTGTTGAGACTATTCTTGAGGAGAAGTGGTCTCCATTTGTACAACTGTGTAACTGTCGATTCATGCAGTCCAAACTCTTTAGGGATGGTTTTATAACTTTTTTCTTATCCGGCTACTCTAGTTTTCTTCCTCAGTAATGCATTTGGGTTAATTGGTCTCTCTAAAGTGGAAGCGGGGGGCAAGCCAGGAAGACGTAACTGAGGAAAAATTCGAATATGGTAAACATCGGGAAAGATTGGAGATGAAAAAAAGCCACGCACACATATATTATACATATATATACACATATATATTATCCTCCAAGGAGTACAGTATGTGAGCATGTAAGCACACATATTGACATTTGACGAAAGACTAGCCAAGGGGAAGGGGGAAAGGGATTGGGGGAAAAAAACAGCAACAACGAGCGGCAAATCCGGTCTATGGCAGCTATGTGGAGCGCTCACACAGACCCGTCACGATGCTAGTGGGGGGAGAAGCAGTTAATAAATCAGATCAGATCAGATCTGCTTTGGCTTCCCTAATGGGAGCCAGCAGAAATAAGACTAAGAAAATCTAAGATGACATTAATACATAATTAGGCTCACATTTCTGCTCTTATGTTTGTTGTACATAAAACTGAAGTGCAAATGTTTTTATTTCATTATCTGTGTTGGTGTCACCTTGGACCTTTTCTAAGCAATAATAAATCAGAATAAGAGCTTCTGGCCAACCATCGTACATATAAGGTTCTCATAATTTTCCAACCTAGTACTATGGATGAATAATTATTGTGTTAAAAAGAAGCAAGCGTATGAGGTTAGGACAGTAAGACAAAGGCTGTGCACAGGTGTTTATGCATATGGTCTTGTATGCAAACGCGTGGGCATCCCTGGTCAAATAACACAATTAGTTTTCTTCCTAACTGAACAGAAGTTCACACAACCTCTGCAAAGTAACTCTCCTGGAGTTCAGGAGGCACGTATGAGCATGCGCAATGAAAAGGAAGTCAGTCCTTGACCAGGGGTTGCTGTTGCAGCACCAGGACATGATCCCCCCCTCCCCAATCCGGCTTACCCCTGACTTAATCAAAGCTAAAGAGAAATGAGTATTGCGTAATGAGTATTACTCATTATGCAAAATTGTTCTCTCTGCACTAGAAAACATATTTCTCTATAGGTTAGATTCGTATTACAATAGTTTTAATTGTTACACCACCTTGGTCGGCCAGTTCAAGCACATCCAACAACTGTGTGACATTAGCAATTTTGCCATGTACATCCTGCGGATCTCCAGAACCACATGACACACTGTGTACTCAAATAAAACACCAATGTGATGCAAACTCAGCCCAGAATAATACGCAAACCCTGCAGCGTCCCAAAGAGGAGTGATTGTACCAGAGATGCACCGATTGCAATTTTCATGTTTTTTTTTAAACATGATTTTGGCCAATCCTGATTTTTTTTTTTTTGCGTTTAAGAATTCTAAATGGCAGCATACAAATCTTTGTGTTCAGCTTTTCTTTCAATTGAATCGTCTACTATTAAAAAGAAAGATCGGCTTGTGTCCGGCTTTGCATTCTCAGCAGAGTTTCCTTTAGCTTTGTCCAGTTCCACATATGCAGCGAGGTGACGCTGTTTAAGATGTCTTACTATTGTTCAGAGTGTTTTCGGTTTTCTGTTCTTCCTCTGCTGCTTACCTGCATCATACTCCGTCATATTCCAATTACTTACTTGCAAACTTACCGTGAAGAACTAGAATGCTGAAGACATGGCTGTAACCCAAATAACACTCACTGTTATTCACTGCTCCCTCACTAGTGTTGTGCTACATACAGTAGGAAGAGACTCAACTGAAATCTAGCGCATCCTCCTCATCAGGGTGTCTGACTTGGTCTGTGATAATCAAACACACAAGCTGGAACTGTGTTAAAAGCAGAATTTAATTGTGAATTAATGTTAGTGAAAGCAGTGTGTTTTTCATGCGTGGCTGTGTTTGTGCCGCTGTCATGAGGAGCTAGCCATGATCAGCACATATTCTGTTATATGAGATTAATCGGATGATTATCGGTCACAAGCGATAACACTAAACTTCGTCCGATTCCAGTCACTGGCCGATCAATCGGTGGATCTCTAGCTGTTAGTAATCAGCGATAAACCCTTTACTTATTAGAAATGTTGCACGAATAAAAAGCTGACCCATCTGATTGTCTAAATCCAGAACTAAACAATGTCACTGTAGGAAACCTTATGAAACATGTCTATTTAGACTTTGGAGGAAATAAAAAAATTAAAAGGTACAGGCCCTACAGAATGTTAACTACAGTGGTTTATATATATATGATATACCAGTCAAATCTCTGCTAAGGTATTCATGTCAATTACAAGTTTGTTATTTTCTGGGCAGCACTGTCAGTGTGAGAAGGTCCTGAGTTCAGTCCCCAGGTGGAGTGGTCTGGTTCCTTTCTGTGTGGAGTTTGTCCTGCTCATGTCTCTGTGGGTTTACAGAGGTATTCTGGTTTCCTCCAACAGACCAAAGAAGCACAAGTGAAACACTTGAAAGGGTCTGTAGACTTTCCAAATGCTTTTCTCTCTTCGGTAAGATCCAGCTGCTGGAAACAGAAGTGTCTGAGGGTCTGGGTTCAATTCCCAAGTGCAGTTTGTAATATGAAAGTTGGGTGGTGATTTTACATAACCCTCTGATGGACTGATGCTATGTCCAGGGTGTATTATTACTATTATCATTAGTATTATTTAGTTGGAAAACCATAAACCTGGCAGCACTGGCTAGTGGAAGATACTTTATGACTTAATGGAAAACAAACACTTAATGGAAAATAACCCATTCTCAGTAAAATTATTAATAAATAACAATACGTTTATATTTATATAGCACCTTCTTTTGGAAACTCGAAGCGCTTAACAAGCATAAAGTAACAATTCAACTGTGAACCATTCTCAATACGTGTCTGCTAAATAGTAGTAAATGCTAATCACAGTAGTAAAAGTATTGATTCGCATATTAGAACTGATCCAGTTTTTACCCTAGACTTCATAGTGGAAACCTTCCCATTTAGCTGGTCTTGGGTCTGGAGCTAGGCGCACCCTGTGTACCTCAAAAGAACAACATTAGCACAGTGCTAATAATGCTAACATTGTAATAGCATAACACCAGACAGAGTTTTTCATATGAACAACAACCTCAAACGCAAAAGACAGGGAACAGTACATAAAACAGGAAATGACTAACCGTGATGCAGGAGCGACAAGAGTAACAGGAGGACAAGGTGAGTGAGACGACCCAACGAGGCGTGAACAGAAAGGACAGTTTATGTAGGGAAAGGATTGCAGGTTGTAATTAAGCAAATTTCTGTGGAAGGAGAAAAGGGTCAGAGGGGACCCATGTATGATGATGCCTCTAACAGTCTGTTCCAGCACATATCATCCTGGCAAATTGCAGTGTTGTGTGTCTTGTATGTTCACACTTTTACTCTCTTTTCACTTTTCTTTATATTCTTATTGTTGTCTTTTACTCATTATTTGTTTTTTCCTTCATCAGTAGTTTCCATGCAAATATTATAAATATGCCAGCTGGTCTTGTTTACATGCAAATGTTTACAGCTTGTGCTGTTAATTTTCTGTTTGCTGTATTTAAATTGGTTTCTTTGCATCTCTTTCCTTTTCAGCCCACCTTCAAAAATGAGTGCAAGTTCAAGGAGACCTTGCTGCCGAATAACTACAACGCCTACGAGTCGTCCATTTACAAGGGATTCTACATCGCTCTCAGCAAGCACGGCAAAGTCAAGAGAGGCAACAAGGCCAGCACCGCCATGACGGTCACGCACTTCCTCCCTCGAATATGAGCCAGCCTGGTGGTAGCGCTCTCATTTTGCACATGCTCTCTCACATGGGAGATCTGAAAACCTGAATATGTACCCTCCAAAAAGAGACTGCAAGAATACCACTATGGTAATATTTATTGTGACTTTATATATGTATATTGGGATTGCCAATATGTTTTTTTTTTTCATTTAAGGACTTGCTATGCCACTTTTGCTGCTTCCTCTTTTTTACGTGAATGCTTCTGGATATGGAGGCATCGCCAGCCTCATCACCTTACATGGGTGCTTAACAGTACGTGAGCAAACACTGAGAAACAGACGGTCTTCTTCAGCTTTAACGATTATGATTACCTCAGAGTCCCCCCCCCCTCCCCCCCAATCCCTCCCCTCCCCTCCCCCCTCCGGCCAACCGTACGGGTAAAACTAATCCACAG